>VDFB02325971.1:72927-116152 GCA_007258455.2 Sequoia sempervirens
CTTACATTCCAAGATAAAACAATCATTTCAAGGGGTTTGAAAAATGAGAATCCAGAGTTTTTACTGACCCTGACTACACCAAAGTCTCCCCTGGTATCTTAATCTTTTCCAAATCCTCCTTCCTACCAATCTTGGAGGACTTCTCCCCCTCCTCTTTCTTTGGATCCTTTTGATGGAGACCCAAAAGAGAAGGAGATTTGCTATTCTTAACCATTTCAGAACCTGCTTTCACCACAAGAGGAGATCCATCCCCCACATCCTTCTTCCCTTCTGCATTAGGGACTGACTCGATCTGAAGGTCAGTGTCCATTTGCAAATTGCCTGCATCCTGTATATCCTGAGTAGCTTCCGACAAAAGACCCTCTTGCCCTAAAACCAAAGCACCCTGATTCAGATTCACTAGGCCTGGATTCACTTCCTGCTGGCTAAGATCATCAAGAATCTCAAATCTATTAAAAGTGTCTTCATCCTGTCCCTCCATCAAGGTTTTCTTCTGACCTCGGTTCTTGTTACGAGTCTTGACAGGAACGAAACCATCCGGACCAACCACATCACCCGGAATGGGATCCTTCTCCTTGAGAACCCTAGGAGGGTTGCGAGGGCGTAGAGAAGACTGGGGTTTTGAAGGCCTAGCCTTTGGACATCGATGAAGTAGGTGTCCATATTCATGATAGAGATGACAACGAAAAGGAAGAGTTTCATAGTCCAATTGCTGCACCCAAGAATAAGGACCCACACACATATCCACAAAATCTGGTATTGGCTTACTTAAATCAATTTCAACACAAATGCGAGCAAAAGTCACCACCTTTTTAACCTGAGTTTGTTGCGCCGAGGCAACCGGTTTTCCAAGCATCGAGGCCAACAGGTGTAGAACATCATCCTGCCAACATTCCAAAGGAAAACGAGGGAGCCGAACCCACACCGGAACACAAGTTGGAATTTCCTCCGAAGGGTCAAAACCCGCATGCCAAGGTTTAATGAACAACCCAATCTGGTTATGAAAATAGGGGCCTCCTTCAAAGACCCTAATACGATCTGCCATGCAATTAAAAGTTACCATGAAATAGTTATTTTCTAGCAACATGATCTCCATCTCGCCTTTCGGCATCCAAGTCCATTGAGCCCATGACTCCAAAAGCTGGAGCGAGACACACATCCCCATAAACTTGCACAATAAAGAGTGACCCAAATAATAATCAATGTTTTCTGCAATCATCTCCAATGGGATAACCAACTTCGGTCTCTCTTCACATCGTTCCAGACATCCATTGATCTTTATAATGCGGGAACCACCAGAGGGTCCCATTCTACCAACTCCCGATTCAGGAGAAAACAAATTATTTTCAAAGATCTTTGCATCTTGGGAAGACGATTTAGCAACCACCATGGAGCAAAAGTCCATTGTGGGCGAAACCCTAGATGATTCGCTAATAGCCAGTCAAACTGAAGGGCTCGAGATGGGCATACAAACCAGAACTCCAATGTAGGAAGTAGGGACAGCAGCCCCACTCACCAAATGCACCCTACACACCCAAAACTAAAGCACCCGACACCCACCCTAATTGGACGCACGAAAACAAAGTAGAAAGGGCGTAAGAGGTCACCCACATGCCACAGAAAAAAGCCCAAGCATCAAGGAAAAGGCAAGGCCTGAAGGCAGGCACTGCCAACACCGAAGCAACCCCACCACAAGGACCTAGGTGGAACAGAAAGCACAGAAAAGGTAAACAAACCCCCAAAGAAAGAAAAATAGCCCCCACGCAGCACCAGAAAACCAGCAAACACCCACCCACCCAACTTAGAACTCACAGGGCCTTAGAACGGGCTAGGGTACGATGCCCTAGCTCGGCACGTGAGCAATAGGTTCGCCATCTCCGTCCAAGGTTCATTTCAATTCTCTTATCAAAAAATCTATCATTTTGAAGAACAAAAAATATTTTCCAAAAATGGAAGATCTGGGTCTTTTTACAACACGAGCACCTATAAGACCCATATTTTTGATTTTCCAAAAATAAAATTGTTTCCTAGATTCTATTGTTGAGGGGTTCTTGCATGTTGGTGAAAAATTAGTTTTTCGTAAAACGGACGATCTAGGTCTTCTTAAAATGCTCTACAAAACCCATTTCTCAGATTTTTCATAAAAAGATTCAAAATTTTTGCCTTTGTTACCTCTATTGCTTCTACTTTTCAAAAAAATCTATCTGTTTCAAAAACTAATAATTTCAAAAAACAGACGATTTGGATCTCTTTAGCATGCGATCACCTATAACACCAATATTTTTGATTTACCAAAAAAAAATTGTTTCATAAATTCTATTTTTGAGGGCTTTTTGCATGTTGGTGAAAAATTAGTTTTTCAAAAAAAGCACGATATGCATTTACTCAGAATGACATTCTCTACAAAACACATTTCTCAGATTTTTCATAAAAAGATTCAAAAAATAAAGTTTCGCGAAAGGCTATAAAATATACGTGTATAGAATGCAGAGCTACAGTGTAATCAACATTTATAGTCACCAAAGTTGATCGTTGGCCAAGAAAAACTCAAACAAGAGCGGTTTCCTAAATGTGGCTATAACTCAACAAAACATGAAGGTTCGCACCAGGTGATAGAAAATACGCATATAGAATGCACAACTACAGTGTAATCCAAAATCGTATTCAAAAAAGTCGATCGATGACCAATAAAAACTCAAACAAGAGTGGTTTCGTAAATGTGGCTATAACTCAACAGAAAATGAAGGTTCGTAAAAGTTGATAAAAAATACGCATATAGAATGCACAACTACAGTGTAATCAACAAGCGTCATCACCAAAGTTGGTCAATGGACCACGAAAATGCAAACTCGACCGGTTTCCCAAATGTGGCTATAACTCAACAAAAAGTGAAGGCTCACAAAAGACAATAGAAAATACATTTACATAATTGCCAACTACAGTGCAATCCGCAATGGTAGTCACCAAAGTTGATTGATGGCCCACAAAAACTCAAAGACGAGCGGTTTCCTGAGTGCGGATATAACTAAACAAAAAATGAAGGTTCACTAAAGGCTATAGGAAATACGAGTATAGAATGCACAACTATAGTACAATCCACAATCGTAGTCACCAAAGTTGATTGATGGCCCACAAAAACTCAAACATGATTGGTTTCCTAAATCTAGCTATAAGTCAACAAAAATTGAAGGTTCACGAAAAGTGATAGAAAATAGACATATACAATGCACAACTATAGTGTAATCCACAATCGTAGTAAAAAATGTTGATTGATGGCACACAAAAATTCAAACCTGGGCATTTTGTTAAATGCAGCTATAACTCAACAAAAGATGAAGGTTTGTCAAAGGCGATTAAAAATATGTGTATAGAATGGAAAACCACATTACAATCCAAAATCCCAGTCACCAAACTTGATAGATAGAGGACAAAAGCTCAAACACAAGTAGTTTCCTAAATGCAGCTATAACTCAACAAAAATTGAAACTTCGTGAAAGGCGATAGAAAATATGCGTATAGAATAGACAACTATAGTGTAATCACAAAAGTTGATTGAAGGCCCACGAAAACTCAAACACAAGCGTTTTCCTAAATGCGGCTATAACTCAACAAATAATGAAGGTTCCTGAAAGGCGATTAAAAATATACACAAAAAATGCACAAATACAGTAAAACTACATTGTAACCATAATCGTAGTCACCAAAGTTGATCGATGGCCCACAAAAAACTCAAATACGTGGTTTTCTAAATGCGGCTATAACTCAACAAAAAATGAAGGTTTGCAAAAGGTGATAGAAAATACGCATACAGAATGGACAACTATAGTAAAATCCACAATCGCTGTTACCAAAGTTGATTGATGGCCCATGAAAACTCAAACACGAGCGGTTTCCTCAATGCAGGTATAATAAACAAAAAAATGAAGGTTCGCGAAAGATATTAGAAAATACAGTTATACAATGCACAACTACACTGTAATTCACAATCGTAGTCACCAAAGTTGGTCGATGGCCCTCAAAAAGTCAAACATGAGCGTTTTCCAAAATGCGGCTATAAGTCAAGAAAAAATAAAGGTTCACGAAAGGCGATTAGAAATATGTGTACAAAATGTACAACTTCAATAAAATCCATAATCATACTCACTAAAGCTGATCGATGGCCCACAAAACTCAAACATGACTGGTTTCATAAATGCGGCTATAATTGAACAAAAAAATGATGGTTCACAAAAGCCGATAGTAAATACACGTACATAATGGACAACTACAATGCAATCCACAATGGCAGTCACCAAAGTTTATAGATGGTGCATTAAAAACTCAAACACGAGCGGTTTCCTAAATGCGACTATAACTCAACAAAAAATGAAGTTTTGTGAAAGGCGATAGAACATACACTTACATAATGCACAAGTAAAGTGCAATCCATTGTTGTCGTCACTAAACTTGATAGATAGCTCACGGAATCTCAAACACGAGCGGTTTCCTAAGTGCGTCTATAACTCAATGAAAAATGAAGGTTGATGAAAGCCGATTAAAAATATGTGTACATAATGCACCACTATAGTACAATCCACAATCTTAGTCACCAAAGTTGATCGATGGCGCACGAAAATTCAAACACACGTGGTTTCCTAAATGCAGCTATAACTCAACAAAAAATGAAAGTTCGCAAAATGCGATAGAAAATATGCGTACATAATGGAAACTATAGTGCAAGTTTATCGGCGGTCCACAAAAACTCAAACTAGATTGGTTTCCTAAATGCAGCTATAACTAAAAAAAAATGAATGTTCGCGAAAGGCAAGAGAAACTACACTTACAGTATTGACAATTACAGTGCAATCCACAATCGTAGTCACCAAAGTTGATTTACGACCTAGGAAAATGCAAACATGGGCATTTTGCTAAATGTGGCTATAACTCAACAAAAAATAAAGTTTCATCAAAGGCGAGTAAAAATAAGCGTACATAATCCACAACTACAGTAAAACCCACAATATTAGTCACCAAAGATGATTGATGGCCCACAAAAACTCAAACATGAGCGGTTTCATAAATGCGGCTATAAATCAACAAAAAATGAAGGTTCGTGAAAGGCAATAAAAAATACGCAAATAGAATGCACAAGTAGAGTGCAATCCACAAGCGTAGTCACCAAAGTTGATAGATGCCCCACAAAAAACTCAACAAAAGATGAAAGTTCACAAAAGGCGATAGAAATAACATGTAGAGAATGGTCAACTACAGTGCAATCCACAATCATAGTCACCAAAGTACATTGATAGCCAAAGTACAATGTAATCCACAATCGTTGTTGCCAAAGTTGGTCGATGCCCACGAAAACTCAAATACGAGCGTTTTCTGAAATGTGGCTATAACTCAAAAAAAATTGAAGGATCATGAAAGGCGATTAAAAATATTCATACAAAATGGACAACTATAGTACAATCCACAATCGTAGTCACCAAATTTGATCGATGGCTCACAAAAACCCAAACATGAGCAATTTGCTAATTACGGCAATAACTCAACAAAAAATTAAGGTTCATAAAATGTGAGAAAATATGCATATAGAATGTACAACTACAATGTAATCCACAAGTGTAGTCATGGATGTTGATCGATGGCCCACGAAAACTCAAACTTGAGTGGTTTCTTAAATGTGGCTATAAAACAAACAAAAAATGAAGGTTCATGAAAGGCAATAGAAAACATGTGTACAAAATGGACAACTATAGTGCAATCCACAATCGTAGTCATCAAAGTTGATCGATGGCCTATGAAAACTCAAATACGAGTGGTTTCCTAAGTGCAGCTATAACTCAATGAAAAATGAAGGTTATTGAAAGGTGATAGAAAATACGCGTATAGAATGTACAACTAAAGTGTGATCCACAATCGTAGTCACCAAAGTTGATTGATGGCCCAAGAAAACTAAAACATGAGCGTTTTCCCAAATGTGGCTATAACTCAACAAAAAGTGAAGGTACATGATAAACGATTGAAAAAATGCGTATAGAATCCACAACTACAGTACAATCCACAATCATAGTCACCAAAGTTGATCGATGGCCCACGATAACTCAAATACGAGCAATTTCCTAAATGCGGCTATAACTCAACAAAAACTAAAGGTTCATGGAAGGCGATAGAAAATACATGTGCACAATGGATAGCTATAGTGCAATCCACAACACGTGTATTTTCTATTGCCTTTTGCGAATCTTCATTTTTTGTTGAGTTCTAACCGCATTTAGGAAATCGCCCATATTTTAGTTTTTGTGGGCCATCGATCAACTTTGGTGACTACGATTATAGATTGTATTGTAGTTGTGCATTTTGTATGAATATTTTTAATCGCCTTTCACGATCCTTCAATTTTTGTTGCGTTATAGCCACATTTAAGAAAATGCTCGTATTTGAGTTTTCGTGGGCATTGACCAACTTTGGCAACTACGATTGTGGATTACACTGTAGTTGTGCATTCTACACACATATTTTATATCACCTTTCATGAACCTTCATTTTTTCGTTGAGTTATATCTATATCTTGCAAACCGAATGTTTGATTTTTCATGGGCTATTAATCAACTTTGGTGACTACGATTATGGATTGCATTGTAGTTGTCCATTCTATACATGTAATTCTATCGCCTTTCACGAACCTTTATTTTTTGTTGAGTTATAGATGCATTTGACGAACTACTCGTATTTGAGTTTTCATTCACCATTGATCAACTTTGGTGACTACGATTGTGGATTGCACTATAGTTATTCATTCTACACAAGTATTTTCTATTGCCTTTCACAAACCTTCATTCTTTGTTGAGTTATAGCCATTTTTAGGAAAACCGCTCATGTTTGATTTTTTGTGGGCCATCAATCAACTTTGGTGAACACGATTGTGGATTGTACTATAGTTGTGCATTCTCTACACATATTTTTAATAGCCTTTTACGAACCTTCATTTTTTGTTGAGTTATAGCCGCATTTATAAAATACGCATGTTTGAGTTTTTGTGTGCAATGGATAAACTTTGGTGGCTACAATTATGGATTACACTGTAGTTGTCCATTCTATATACATATTTGCTAACGCCTTTCGTGAATGTTCATTTTTTGTTGAGTTAAAGCCGCATTTACGAAACCGCTCGTGTTTTAGTTTTCGTGGCCCATCGATCAACTTTGGTAACTACGATTGTGGATTACATTGTAGTTGTCCATTCTATACGCGTATTTTCCATTGCCTTTTGTGAACCTTCATTTTTTGTTCACTTATAGCCACATTTACGAAACCGCTCATGTTTGAGTTTTTTTGGGCCCTCGATCAACTTTGGTGACTATGATTGTGGATTGTACTATAGTTGTGCATTTTGTACGCATATTTTTAATCGGCTTTCACGAACCTTCTTTTTTGGTTCAGTTATAGCGGCATTTACAAAAACACTCGTGTTTGAGTTTTTGTGGGTGATCAATCAACTTTAGTGACTACAATTTTATATTACACTATAGGTATGCATTTTATACACTTATTTTCTCTCGCGTTTCGTGAACTATCATTTTTCATTAAGTTATAGCCGCATTGAGTAAACCGGTCATGTTTGAGTTTTTGTGGGCCATCGATCAACTTATGTGACAACAATTGTGGATTCTACTTTAGTTTTACATTCTAGACACATATTTTTTATATCCTTTCACAAATCTTCATTTTTTGTTCAGTTACAACCGCATTTAGGGAAACGCTCATGTTTGAGTTTTCGTGGGCTATCGATCAACATTAGTGACTATGATTGTGGATTGCACAGTAGTTGTGCTTTCTATACATGTATTTTCTATCGCGTTTCATGAACCTTCATATTTTGTTGAGTTATACTCGCACTTAGGAAACCGCTCATACTTTAGTTTTCATGGGCCCTCGATTAACTTTGGTGACGACAATTGTGGATTGAACTGTAGTTGTCATGGCTCATATTTGAGTTTTCATGGGACATCGATCAACTTTCGTGACTACAATTGTAGATTAGGTCGTAGTTGTGCATTCTATACACGTATTTTTTTTCACCTTTTGTGAACCTTCCTTTTCTGTTGACTTATAGCTGCATTTAGGAAACCAATCATATTTGAGATTTTGTGGGTCATCAATCAACTTTGGTGACTACGATTATGGATTGTACTATAGTTGTGCATTCTATACTCATGTTTCCTATCACCTTTCGTGAACCTTCATTTTTTGTTTAGTTACAACCGCACTAAGGAAACCGCTAGTCTTTGAATTTTCGTGGGCCATCGATCAAGTTTTGCGACTACAATTGTAGATTGCACTGTAGTTATCCATTTTCTACCCATATTTTCTATTGCCTTTTGTGAGCCTTCATTTTTTGTTGAGTTATAGCCGCATTTTGAAAACTGGTCGATTTTGAGTTTTCATGGTCCAGTGATCAACATTGGTGACAACGCTTGTTGATTACAATGTAGTTGTGCATTCTATACGAGTATTCTCTATCGCCTTTTGTGAAATGCGGTTTCCTAAATGTGGCTATAACTAAACAAAAAATGAAGTTTCACCAAAGGCGATAGAAAATACACTTATCGAATGTAAAACTACTGTGTAATCCACAAGCCTAGTCACCAAAGTTCATAGATGGCCCACGAAAGCTCCAACATGAGCGGTTTCCTAAGTACGGATATAACTCAACAAAAAATGATCGTTCGCGAAAGGCAATAGAAAATACATGTAAAGAATGCACAACTATAGTGTAATCCACAATCGTAGTCACAAAAGTTGATCGAAGGCCCACAAAAACTGAAACACGAGCGGTTTTCTAAATGTGGCTATAACTAAACAAATAATAAAGGTTCGCGAAAGGCGATAGAAAATACATGTTTAGAATGCATAACTATAGTATAATCCACAAGCATAGTCACCAAAGTTTATTGATGGCCCATGAAAATTCAAACTCGAGCATTTTCTTAAATGCGGTAATTAGTCAACAAAAAATGAATGTTCGTCAAAGGCGATTAAAAATATGCATGTAGAATGCACAACTACAAAACAATCCACATTCATAGTCACCAAAGTGTGGCTATAACTCGAACATGAGCAGTTTCTGAAGTGTGGCTATAACTCAACAAAAAATGATGGTTTTTGAAAGTGAATAGAAAATACGTGTATCAAATCCACAACTATAGTGTAATCCACAATTGTAGTCACCAAAGTTGATCGATGGCCCACAAAAACTCAAACTCGATCGGTTTCCTAAATGCGGCTATAACTCAACAAAAAATGAAGCTTCGCAAAAGGCGATAGAAAATATGCGTATAGAATGCACAACTATAGTGTAATCCACAAACATAGTCACCAAAGTTAATTGAAGGCCCAAGAAAACTGAAACACGAGTGTTTTTCAGAGTCACCAAAATTAATTAAAAGCCCAAAAAAACTAAAAACATGAGCATTTTCCTAAATACGGTTACAATTTAACAAAAAATGAAGGATTACAAAAGGTGATAGGAAATATGTGTATAGAATGCACAACTACAGTGTAATCTAGAAGCATAGTCACTAAAGTTGATCAGTGGCCCACAAAAACTCAAACATGAGTGGTTTGCTAAATGGGGCTATAACTCAACAAAAAATGAAGGTTCGCGAAGGGCGGTAGAAAATTTGTGTTGATAATGCACAACTACAATGCAATCCACAATCGTAGTCACCAAAGTTGATTGATGGCCCACGAAAACTCAAACACGAGGGGTTTGCTAAATGGGGCTATAACTAAAAAAAATGGTGGTTCACGAAAGGCGATAGAAAATTAGTGTTGATAATGCACAACTATAATGCAATCCACAATCGTAGTCACCAAAGTTGATTGATGGTCCACGAAAACTCAAACACGAGTGGTTTGCTAAATGGGGCTATAACTCAAAAAAAAATGAAGGTTCTCGAAAGGTGATAGAAAATTATTGTTGATAATGCACAGCTACAATGCAATCGACAATCGTAGTCACCAAAGTTGATCGATGGCCCACGAAAACTCCAACACGAGCAGTTTCCGAAATGCGGGTATAACTCAACGAAAATTGAAGGTTTGCGAAAGGCAATAGAAAATACGTTTATAGATTACACACCTAATGTGTAATCCAATATCGTAATCGCCAAAGTTGATCGATGGCCTAAGAAAACACAAATACGAGCGGTTTCCTAAATACTGTTTAACTCAACAAAAAATGAATGTTTGTGAAAAGCGATTAAAAATAGGCGTACAAAATGCATGACAACAGTGTTTAGATATAACCGTATTTTGTAAAATGCTTGTGGCTGAAATTTTGTTGACCATTGATCAATTTTGGGTACTACGATTATGTATTACACTATAGTTGTGCATTCTACATGCGTATTTTCTACCGCCTTTCACGAACCTTCATTTTTTGTTTAGTTATAGCTGCACTTAGGAAATCACTCGTGTTTTAGCTTTTGAGGGCCATGAAACAACTTTGGTGACTAAGATTGTGGATTAAACTGTAGTTGTGCATTCTGTGCACATATTTTCTATCACCTTTTGTAAACCTTCATTTTTTGGTTAATTATAGCCACATTGAGGAAAATGCTTGTGTTTGAGTTTTTGTGGGCCTTTAATCAACTTTGGTGACTACGATTGTGGATTGCATTGTAGTTGTGCATTCTATACGTGTATTTTCAATCACCTTCATTTTTTGTTTAGTTATAGCCGCACTTATGAAACCGCTCGTGTTTGAATTTTCGTAGGCCATCGGTCAACTTTGGTGACTACAATTGTGGATTGCAATGTTCCCTATTTTGTACGCGTATTTTCTATCATCTTTCGTGAACCTTCATTTTTTATTGAGTTATAGTCAAATTTAGGAAACCGCTAGTATTTTAGTTTTCATGGGCCATCGATCAACTTTGTTGACTACGATTGTGGATTGAATAGTAGTTGTGGATTATGAATGATAATTTTCTGTCAGCTTTCATGAACCTTCATTTTTTTTTGAGTTATAGCCGTAGTTAGGAAACCACTCATCTTTAAGTTTTTGTGGGCCATCGATCAACCTTGGTGACTACGCTCTTGGATTATACTATAGTTGTGCATTCTATACGTATATTTTCTATCACCTTTCACAATCCTTCATTTTTTGTTGAGTTATAGCCGCATTTAGGAAACCGCTCATGTTTGAGTTTTTGTGAGGCATTAATCAACTTTGGTGACTACAATTGTGGATTGTACTGTAGTTGTGCATTTTCTATGCATTTTTTGAATTGCCTTCCACGAACCTTCATTCTTTGTTGAGTTATAGCCACATTTAGGAAAATGCTCATGATTGAAATTTTGTAGGTCATCGATCAACTTTCGTGACTACAATTTTTTATTAAATTGTAGATTTAAATTTTATACATGTATATTCTATTGCCTTTCGCGAAGCTTCATTTTTCGTTGACTTATAGCAACACTAAGGAAACTGCTCGTGTTTGATTTTTCATGGTCCATCAATTAACTTTGGTTTCTACAATTGTGGATTGCATTGTAGTTGTCCTTTTTTTACGTGTATTTTCTATCGCCTTTTGCGAACCTTCATTTTTTGTTGAGTTATAGCTGCATTTAGGAAACCACTTGAATTTGAGTTTTCGTGGGGCATTGATCAACTTTGGTGACTAATCTTGTGGATTACACTGTAGTTGTGCATTCTATATGTATATTTTCTATCGCTTTTCGTGAACCTTCACTTGTTGTTGAGCTATAGCCCCAGTTAGGAAACCAGTCGTGTTTGACTTTTTATGGGCCATCGATCAACTTTGGTTACTACGATTGTGGATTGTACTGTAGTTCTCCATTTGGTACGCATATTTTCTGTCACCTTTCGTGAACTTTCATTTTTTGTTGAGTTATAAACATATCTAGTAAACCGCTCGAGTTTGAATTTTCGTGGGCCATCGATCAACTTTGGTGACTACACTTGTAGATTACACTGGAGGTGTGCATTCTATATGCGTATTTTCTATCGGGTTTTCCAAATCTTCATTTTTCATTCAGTTATAGCCGCACTTAGAAAAACGCTCATGTTGGAGTTTTTGTATGCATATTTTCTATTTCCTTTCGTGAACCTTCATTTTTTTTATGTTATAGCAGCATTTAGAAAACCGCTCGAGTTTGAGTGTTCATGGGTAATTGATCAACTTTGGTGACTACGCTTGTGAATTACATTGTAATTGTGCATTCTATACGTGTATTTTCTATCACCTTTTGCGAACCTTTATTTGTTTTTGATATATTGTCGCATTTAGGAAAACGCTTGTGTTTGAGTTTTTGTGGGCCATCGGTCAACTTTGGTGACTTTGATTGTGGATTACACTATACTTGTAAATTTTATACACGTATTTTCTTACTCTTTTCGTGAACCTTCATTTTTCGTTGAGCTATAGCCGCACTTAGGAAACCACTCGTGTCTGAGATTTTGTGGGCCGTTTATAGGCGCATTTAACAAAACGCTCATGTTTGAGTTGTTGTTGGCTATCTATCAACTTTGGTGACTACAATTGAGGAGTAAATTGTAGTTGTGCATTGTATACACATATTTTCTATTTCTTTTTCTTGAACCTTTATTTTTCAGTTAGTTATAGCCGCACTTAGGAATCCGCTCGTGTTTGAGTGTTCGAGGGTCATGGATCAACTTTGGTGACTACGATTATGGATTACACGAAAGTTGTGAATTCTATACATGTATTTTCTATCGTCTTTGGGGAACCTTCATTTTTCGTTGCGTTATATCTGCACTTAGAAAACCGCTCGTATTTGATTTTTCGTTGGCCATCAATCAACTTCAGTGATTACATTAATGGATTACACTCTACTTTTCTATTAGTTATGCATATTTTATATCGCTTGTTGCGAACCTTCATTTTTTGTTGACTTGTAGCCGCATTTAGGAAACCGCTTGAGTTTGAGTTTTTATCGGCCGTCAATGAACTTTCGTGACTACAATTTTGGATTGCAATGTAGTTGTCCATTCCGTACACATTTTTTCTATTGCCTTTTGCGAACCTTAATTTTTCGTTTAGTTATAGGCGCATTTAGGAAACTGCTCGTGTCTGAGTTTTCGTGGGCCATCGATCAACTTTGGTGACTACAATTGTGATTGTACTATAGTTGTGCATTCTCTACGCATGTTTTTAATTTCCTTTCAGGAACCTTCATTTTTTGCTGAGTTATTGCCGCATTTAGGAAAACGCTCGTGATTGAGTTTTCGTGGGCCATCAATCAACTTTGGTGACAACGGTTGTGAATTACATTGTATTTGTGCATATAAGTGTATTTTCTATTTCCTTTCAGGAACCTTCATTTTTCATTGACTTATAGCCGCATTTAGGAAAACGCTCGTGTTTGAGTTTTCGTGGGCCATTGATCAACTTTGGTGACAACTATTGTAGATTACACTGTAGTTGTGCATTCTGGACGTGTATTTTCTATTTCCTTTCGAGAACCTTCATTTTTCATTGAGTTATAGCCACACTTAGGAAACCGCTCGTGTTTGAGGTTTCACGGGAACAACTTTGGTGACTGCAATTGTTGATTGCAATGTAGTTGTTCAATCTTTACGCGTATTTTCTAACGCTTTTCACAAACCTTCATTTATTTTTGAGTTATAGCTGCATTTAGGAAAATGCTCATGTTTAAATTTTCGTGGGCCATCGATCAACTTTGTTGAATACAATTGTGGATTACATTGTAGTTGTGCATTCTATATGCGTATATTCCATCACCATGCAAGAACCTTCATTTTTTGTTGAGTTATAGCCGCACTTAGGAAACCGCTCATGTTTGCGTTTTCTTGGGCTATCGATCAAATTTGGTGACTACGATTGTCGATTGCATTGTATTTGTGCATTATGAACACTAATTTTCTATTGCCTTTTGTGAACCTTCATTTTTTGTTGAGTATTATAGCCGCATTTAGGAAACCAGTCGTGTCTGAGTTTTTTTGGGCCATCGATCAACTTTGCTAACTATGTTTATGAATTACACTTTAGTTTGGTCATTCTATATTCATATTTTCTATTGCCTTTCACGAACCTTCATTTTCTGTTGAGTTAAAACAGCATTTAGGAAACCACTCATGTTTGAGTTTTTGTGGGCCATCATTCAACTTTGGTGAGTACGATTGTGGATTGTGCCATAGCTGTGCATTCTGTACCCATATTTTTAATTGCCTTTGACGAACATACATTTTTGGTTGAGTTATAGCCGCATTTAGGAAAACACTCGTGTTTGAGATTTCATTGGCCATCAATCAAATTTGGTGACTACAATTATGGATTGTACTTTAGTTGTCCATTCTATACACGTATTTTCTATCGCCTTTCGTGAAGCTTCAATTTTTGTTGAGTTATGCTGCATTTAGGAAACCACTTGTGTTTGAGTTTTCGTGGGCCATCAATCAATTTTCATGACTACGATTGTGGATTGCACTGTAATTGTCCATTTTGTACATGTATTTTCTATCGACTTTCGTGAACCATAATTTTTTGTTGAGTTATAGCCACATTTAGGAAACCGCTTGTGTTTTAGTTTGTTTGGGCCATCAATGAACTTTGGTGACTATGATTTTGAATTGTACTATAGTTGTGCATGCTATACATATATTTTTTAATTGCCTTTCTTGAACCTTCATTTTTTCCTGATTTATAGCCGCATTTAAGAAAACGCTCGTGTTTGAGTTTTCATAGGCCATCTATCAACTTTGGTGACTACAATTGTGGATTACAATGTAGTTGTGCATTCTATACACATCTTTTCTATCAACTTTCACGAACCTTCATTATTCGTTGAATTATAGCTACACTTAAGAAACCGCTCGTGTTTGAGTTTTCGTGGGCCATCAATTAACTTAGGTGACTATGAGTGGGATTGCACTGTAGTTGTCCATTATTTACGTGTATTTTCTATTTCCTTTCGTGAACCTAGATTTTCTGTTGAGTTATAGCCACAATTAGGAAATGGCTCGAGTTTGAGTTTTTGTGGGCCATTGATCAACTTTGGTGACTACGCTTGTGGATTCCATTGTAGTTGCGAATTCCATAGGCGTATTTTTATTGCTTTTCGTGAAGCTTCATTTTTTGTTGATTTATAGCCACATTTAGGAAACTGCTCATGTTGGAGTTTTCGTCGGCCATCGATATACTTTGGTGACTATGATTGTCGCTTGTACTATAGTTGTGCATTTTTTGTGCATATGTTTATTCGCCTCTCACGAACCTTCATTTTTTTTGTTAAATTATAGCCGCATTTAGGAAAACACTTGTGTTAAAATTTTCGTGGGCCATCGATCAACTTTGGTGACTACCATTGTCAATTACATTGTAGTTGTGCATTCTATTCACGTACTTTCTATTGCCTTTCATGAACCCTCATTTTTTGTAAAGTTATCACCGCACTTAGGAAACCACTCGTGTTTGATTTTTGGTGGGCCATCGATCAATTTTGGTGACTATGATTGTGGAATGCACTGTAATTGTCCATTCTATACATGCGTTTTCTATGACCTTTCGCAAATCTTCATTTTTTCTTGAGTTATAGCCACATTTAGGAAACCACTCGAGTTTGAATTTTCATGGGCCATCAATCAATTTTGGTGACTAGGCTTGTCAATTATACTGTAGTTGTGCATTCTATATGTGTATTTTCTATCACTTTTTGTGAACTTCATTTTTTGTTGAGTTATAGCTGCATTTAGGAAACCGCTCGTGTTTGATTTTTCATGGGCCATCAATCAACTTTTGTGACTATGATTGTGGATTATACTGTGGTTTTGCATTCTATACTCTTATTTTTTATCACCTTTCTCGAACCTTCATTATTCATTTAGTTATAGCTCCATTTACGAAACTGCTCATGTTTGAGTTTTCGTGGGCCATTGATCAACTTTGGTGACTACAATTGTGGATTGCATTATAGTTGTGCATTCTATACACGTATTTTATATCGCCTTTCCCGAACCTTTATTTTTTGTTGAGTTATAGCCGCATTTAGGAAATCGATCGAGTTTGAGTTTTCATGGGCCATCGATCAACTTTAGTGACTACGCTTGTGGATTACACTCTAGATGTGCATTATAGACTCATATTTTCTATCACCTTTTGTAAACCTTCATTTTCCATTGAGTTATAGCTGCATTTAAGAAACACTCATGTTTGTGTTTTTGTCGGCCTTCGATCAACTTTGGTGACTACGATTGTGGATTACATTATAGTTGTGCATTCTATACACGTATTTTCCATTCACTTTCGTGAACCATCAATTGTTGTTGAGTTACAGCCGCGCTGAGGAAACCGCTCATGTTGGAGTTTTCGTGGGCCATCGATAAACTTTGGTGACTATGATTGTGGATTGTACTGTATATGTGCATTCTATACACATATTTTTAATCACCTTTGACGAACCTTCCTTTTTTGTTGAGTAATTGCCTTATTTAGGAAAACACTCGAGTTTGAATTTTAATGGGCCATCAATAAAGTTTGGTGACACTGTGGATTATACTATAGTTGTGCATTCTAGACACGTATTTTCTATCGCCTTCCCCAAACCTTTATTTTTTGGTGAGTTATAGCCACATTTAGGAAACCACTCATGTTTCAATTTTTGTGGGCCTTTCATCAGCTTTGGTGACTGCAACTGTGGATTACACTGTAGTTGTTCATTCTATACATGTATTTTCTATTGCCTTTCGCGAACGATAATTTTCTCTTTAGTTATATCCGTACTTAGGAAACCGCTCATATTGGAGTTTTTGTGGGCTATCGATAAAATTTGGTGACTACGCTTGTGTGTTACATTGTAGTTGTGCATTCTATAAGCTTATTTTCTATCGTCTTTCGTGAAACTTATTTTTTGTTTAGTTATCGCCGCATTGAGGAAACCGCTAAGGTTTGTGTTTTTGTGGGCCATTAATCAACTTTTGTGACTACGATTGTGCATTTTACTATAGTTGTGCATTCTCTACGCATTTTTTTAATCTCTTTTCACGAACCTTCATTTGTTGTTGAGTTATAGCCTCATTTTGGAAACTGGTCATGTTTGATTTTTTTTGGGCCATTGATCAACTTTGATGACTATGATTGTGGATTGCACTGTAGTTGTGTATTATATACATGTATTTTCTATCACCTTTCGCAAACCTTCATTTATCTTTGAGTTATAGCTGCAATTAGGAAACTGCTCGTGTTTGAGTTTTCGTGGGCGATCGATTAACTTTGGTGGCTACAATTATGGATTGCAATATAGTTGTCCATTCTATATGTGCATTTTCTATCACCTTTCAAAAACCTTCATTGTAATCACATATTTTTAATCGCCTTTCACAAACCTTCATTTTTTGTTGAGTTATAGCCTCATTTAGGAAAACGCTCATGTTTGAGTCTTCATGGGCCATCGATCAACTTTGGTGGCTAAGATTTTAGATTGCACTATAGTTTTCTATTCTATACATGCCTTTTCTATCGCCTTTTGGAAACCTTCATTTTTTGTTGAGTTATAGGCTCATTTAGAAACTACTCGGGTTTGAGTTTTTGTGGGCCATCGATCAACTTTGGTGACTACGATTGTGTATTGCATTATAGTGCTACATTCTGTAGGCATATTTTTGATCGCTTTTCAGAAACCTTCATTTTTTGTTAAGTTATAGCCGCATTTTTGAAACCACTCGAGTTTGAGTTTTCATAGGTCATCGATCAACTTTGGTGACTACGCTTGTGGATTACACTATAGTTGTGCAATCTATACACGTATTTTCGATCGCCTTTCGTGAACCGTCATTTTTTGTGAAGTTATGGCTGCATTTAGGAAACCACTTGTGTTTGAGTTTTTGTGAACCATCAATCAACTTTGGTGACTACGAATGTGGATTGCATTGTAGGTGTCTATTATGTACGCGTATTTTCTATCGCCTTTTGTGAACCTTTATTTTTAATTGAGTTATAGTTGTATTTAGGAAACAGCTCAAGTTTCATTTTTCGTGGGCCATCAATCAACTTTAGTGATTACAATTGTGGATTGCACTGTAGTTGCCCATTTTTTGTTGAGTTATAGCCCCATTTTCACCAACATGCAAGAACCCCTCAAAAATAGAATCTACGAAACAATGTTTTTTTGGAAAATCAAAAATATGGGTTTTATAGGTGCTCGTGTGCTAAAGAGACCCAGATCATTCATTTTTTGAAAAAATAAGTTGTTTTTGAAAAAGATAGATGTTTTTAAAAGTAAAAGTAGTAGAGGTAACTGAGCCAAATGTTTTGAATTTTATTATGAAAAATATGAGAACTAGGTTTTTTAGAGAATGTCGTTCTCAGTACACCTAAATCGTCCTTTTTTTGAAAAACTAATTTTTCACCAAAATTCAAGAACCCCTCAAAAATAGAATCTACGAAACATATACTTTTGGGAAAATAAAATATATGGGTTTTATAGGTCCTCGTGTGCTAAAGAGACCCAGATCATCTATTTTTTAAAATTATTTCTTTTTGAAAAAGATAGATTTTTTTGAAAAGTGGAAGCAATAGAGGTAACAAAGGCAAGTTTTTTGCATCTTTTTATGAAAAATCTGAGAAATGGGTTTTGTAGAGAATGTCGTTTTGAGTAAACCCAGATTTTCTTTTTTTTTGAAAAACTAATATTTCACCAACATGCAAAAACCCCTCAAAAATAGAATCTTCGAAACAATTTTTTAGGAAAAATAAAAAATATGGGTATTATAGGTACTCATGTGTTCAAGATACCTAGATCATCCAGTTTTTGAAAAAATAAGTTATTCTAAGTAAATCCATATATTCCTTTTCTTGAAAAACTAGTTTTTCTCCAAAATGCAAGAACCCGTCAAAAATAGAATCCACCAAACAATTTTTTTGGGAAAATTGAAATATGGGTTTTATAGGTGCTCGTGTGCTCAACTTTTCACGAAACTTCATTTTTTATTGAGTTATAGCTGCATTTGGAAAATAGCTCGTGTTTGAGTTTTTCGGCCATTGATCAACTTTGGTGACTATGCTTTTAGATTACACCATAATTTTGCATTCTATATACATATTTTCTATCACTTCACTTTCAATTTTTTTGTGTTGAGCCTGTTTGGAAAATCGCCGTTGACCGTTTTCGGCATCACCGCCACGGTTCGAGCAATTTCGTATCGATTACCTTAATTTTAAAGCTCTTTTCACGAGCGGTTCCCGATTTGCGGAATTTCGTTTTTTCACAGTTATGATCAATTTTTCAGCATCGACTCTGTGACCGATTTGGGCCACGGTATTTTTGTGATACCTTCTCATAACGCTATTTCTTTTCTATTTGTTTTTTTTTTGATTTCGGAATATTACGAACCTTCTTTGAGATTTAACTGCATAGTGCAATATCCACGTACTATAACCGCGCACCAAAGTTGATTGATGGCCCACAAAAACTCAAAGACGAGCAGTTTCTTAAATAAGACTATAACTCAACAAAAAATGGAGGTTCAGAAAAGGCTACAGAAAGTACGCATACAAAATGGAAAACTACAGTGTAATGCACAATTGCAGTCACGGAAGTTGATCAATGGCCCACAAAAACTCAAACACAAGCAGTTTCCTAAGTGAAGCTATAACTTAACAAAAAATGAAGGTTCACGAAAGGCGATAGAAAATACACGTATAGAATGCACAACTATAGTGTAATCCACAATCGTAGTCACTAAAGTTCATCGATAGCCTATGAAAACTCAAACACAAGCGTTATCCTAAATTATAACTCAACGAAAAATGAAGGTGCATGAAATTTGATTAAAAATATGTGTACAAAATGCACAACTATAGTACAATCCACAATCGCAGTTACCAAAGTTTATCGATGGCCCTCAAAAACTCAAGCATGAGTAGTTTCCTAAATGCGGCTATATCTCAATAAAATATGAAGGTTCATGAAAGGAAATAAAAAATAAACATATAGAATGCACAACTACAATGTAATCCACAAGCATAGTCACCAAATTTGATCGATGGCTTACAAAAAATTCAAACTTGAGCGGTTTCCTACATAAGGCTATAACTCAAGAAAAAATGAAGGTTCACGAAAGGTGATAGATGGTGCACGAGCACTTCACAATCATAGTCACCAAAGTTGATGAATGGTGCACGAAAACTCAAACACGAGCAGTTTCCTAAGTGCAGTTATAAGTCAACGAAAAATGAAGGTTCGTAAAAGGCGATAGAAAATACGTGTACAAATTGGAAAACTACAGTGTAATCCACAATCATAGTTAGCACAGTTGATCGATGGCCCACGAAAAGTCAAACACAAGCATTTTACTATGTGGGGTCTTAACTCAACAATTTTTTTTTGAGAAAATCGAAAATATTGGTTTTATACACGTGTATAGGATTTTTCATAGAAAGATTCAAAAAAATTGCCTTTGTTACCTACTACTTCTACTTCTCAAAAAAATCTATCTTTTTCAAGAAAAACTTATTTTTTCAAAAAATGGATGATTTGGGTCTCTTCAGCACACGAGCATCTATAAAACTGAAATTTTTGATTTTCCCAAAAAAAATTGTTTCATAGATTCTATTTTTGAGTGGTTCTTGCAAGTTAGTCAAAAATAAGTTTTTTGAAACAATGAAGATTTGGGTGTACTCAGAATGACATTCTCTATAAAACCCATATTTGAATTTTCCCAAAACAAATTGTTTCGTAGATTCTATTTTTGAGGAGTGTTTTGCATGTTCTTGAAAAATTAGTTTTTCAAAAATAGGATGATCTGGATCTACTCAGAATGACATTCTCTACAAAACCCACTTCTTAGATTTTTCATAAAAAGATTGAAAAAATTTCCCTTTGTTACCTCTACTACTTTTACTTTTCCAAAAAATCTATCATTTTCAAAAACAACTTATTTCTTTAAAAAACGAATGATGTTGGCCTCTTTAGCACACGAGGACCTATAAAACTTAAATTTTTGATTTTCCAAAAAAAATTGTTTCGTAGATTCTATTTTTGAGGGGTTCTTGCATGTTAGTGAAAATTTTATTTTTTCGAAAAAAGGACGATATGAGTCTACTTAGAACGACATTCAATACAAAACCCATTTCTTAGATATTTCATAAAAAGATTCAAAAAAAATTCCTCTCTTACCTCTACTGCTTCTACTTTTAAAAATAACTATCTTTTCAAAAACAACTTATTTTTAATGAAAAATGGATGATCTGGGTCTCCGTAGAGCATGTATAAAACCCATATTTTTTATTTTTCCAAATAAAATTGTTTCGTAGATTCAATTTTTGAGGGTTTCTTGTATGTTGGTGAGAAATTAGTTTTTCGAAAAAAGAACAATCTAGGTGTGCACAGAACAACATTCTCTACAAAACCCATTTCTCAGATTTTTCGTAGAAAGATTCAAAAAAATTGCCTTTGTTACCTCTACTACTTTTACTTTTTTAAAAAATCTCTTCTTCAAGAACAACTTATTTTTTCAAAAAACGGATGATCTGGGTCTCTTGAGCACACGAGCACTTATAAAACCCATATTTTGATTTTCCCAAATAAAATCATTTCATGGATTCTGTTTTTGAGGAGTTCTTGCATGTTGCTGAAAAATTAGCTTTTCAGAAAAAAGGACGACATGGATCTTAATCATAATAATATTCTCTACAAAACCCATTTCTCATATTTTAGCCTATTACCTGTACTACTTCTACTATTCAAAAAAAAACAAACAAACAAGAACAACTTATTTTTTCAAAAAACAGACGATCTGGGTGTTTCAGCACATGAGCACCTATAAAACCCATATTTTTTATTTTCCCAAAAATAAATTGTATCATAGATTCTATTTTTGAGGGGTTCTTGCAAGTTGGTGAAAAATAATTTTTTCAAAAAAATGGACGATCTGGGTTTACTTGGAATGACATTCTCTACAAAACGCAATTCTCAATTTTTTCATAAAAAAATTCAAATTTTTTGCCTCGATTGCTTCTATTTCCCAAAAAATCTATCTTTTTAAAAAACAACTGATTTTCTTCAAAAAACGGATGATGCGGGTCTCTTTAGCACACGAGCACTTATAAAACCCATATTTTTTATTTTCTCCAAAAAAATTGTTTTGTAGATTCTATTTTTGTGGGGTTTTTGCATGTTGGTGAAAATTAATTTTTCGAAAAAAGGATGATTTGGGTTTACTCAGAACGACATTCTGTACAAAACGCATGTCTCAGATTATTCATAGAAAAATTGAAAAAATTTGCTTTTGTTACCTCTACTTCGTGTACTTGAAAAAAATCTTTTTGTTCAAAACAACTTATTTTTTCAAAAGCAACTTATTTTTTCAGAAAACAAACGATTTAGGTCTCTTTAGCATACGAGCACTTATAAAACCCATATTTCGATTTTCCAAATAAAAAAATAAAATTCGTGGATTCTATTTTTGATGGGTTCTTGCAAGTTGGTGAAAAGTTGGATTCTCTACAAAACCCATTTCTCAAAATTTTCATAATAAAACTCAAAAACATTGCCTTTGTTACCTCTACTACTTCTACTTTTCAAAAAAATCTATCTTTTTCAAAAAACAACTTATTTTGTCAAAAAATGGATAATTAGGGTCTTTTCAGCACACGAGCACCTATAAAACCCATATTTCGATTTTCCCAAAAAAAAATGTTTGGTGGATTCTATTTTTGAGGGGTTCTTGCATGTTGGTGAAAAATTAGTTTTTCGAAAAAAAGACGATCTGGATTTACACAGAATGACATTCTCTACAAAACCTATTTCTCAGATTTTTCATAAACAGATTCAAAAAAATTGCCTCTGTTACCTCTACTGCTTCTATCTACTTTTCAAGAAAGTCTATCTTTTTAAAGAACTACTTATTCTTTCAAAAAAATGACGATCCGGGTTTACTCAGAATGGCATTCTCTACAAAACCCATTTCTCAGATTTCTCATAAAAAAGATTCAAAAAAATTGCCTATGTTACCTCTACTACTACTTTTCAAAAAAAATCTATCTTTTTCAAAAACAACTTATTTTTTCAAAGAACGGAAGATCTAGGTCTCTTTAGCATACGAGTACCTATAAAACCCATATTTTTTATTTTCCCAAAAAAAATTGTTTCATAGATTCTATATTTGAGCAATTCTTGCATGTTGGTGAAAATAATTTTTTCGAAAAAAGAACTATCTGGTCTATTCAGAACGAAATTCTCTACAAAACCCATTTCTCAGATTTTTCATAAAAAAATTCAAAAATTTTGCGTCTATTACCTCTATTGCTTCTACTTTTTAAAAAAACTATCTTTTTCAAAAACAATTAATTTCTTCAAAAAATGGACTATCTGGGTCTCTTTAGCACACGAGCACCTATAAAACCTATATTTTCGATTTAAAAAGAAAATCAGTTTCATAGATTCTATTTTTGAGAGGTTCTTACATGTTAGTGCAAAATTAGTTTTTCAAAAAAAAGACAATATGAGTCTACTCAGAACTACATTCTCTACAAAATGCATTTCTCAGATTTTTCATAAAAAGATTCAAAAAAATTGTCTCTGTTATCTCTAATACTTCTACTTTTCAAAAAATTCTATCTTTTTGAAGAACAAATATTTTTTTTCAAAAAACAGACGATCTGGGTCTTTTTAGCACATGGGCTACCATAAAACCCATATTTTTTATTCTCCAAAAAAAATTGTTTCCTAGATTCTAATTTTAAGGGTTTCTTGCATGTTAGTGAAAAATTAGCTTTTCGAAAAATGCACGATATGGGTCTAATAATTATAACATTCTCTACAAAACCCATTTCTCAGATTTTTCATAAAAAGATTTAAAAAAGTTTCCTCTGTTACCTCTACTAATTCTACTTTTAGAAAAAAACATTTTTTTTCAAAAACAACTTTTTTTTTCAAAAAATGGACGATTTGGGTGTTTTAGCACATGAGCACCTACAAAACCCATGTTTTTGATTTTCCCAAAAACAAATTGTTTTGTAGATTCTATTTTTGAAGGGTTCTTCCATGTTGGTGAAAAATTAGTTATTAGAAAAAAGGACAATCTGGGTCTTGTCAAAACGACATCGTCTACAAAACCCATTTCTCAGATTTTTCATAGAAAGATTCAAATTTTTTGCCTCTATTACCTCTACTACTTCTACTTTTCAAATAATCTATATTTTTCAGGAACAACTTTAAAAAAAAAAAATGATCTAGGTCTTTTTAGAACACAAGCACCTATAAAACCCATATTTTTTATTTTCATAAAAAAAATTGTTTTGTAGATTCTATTTTTGAGGGGTTCTTGCATGTTGGTGAAAATAAGTGTATAGAATGCACACCTACAGTGTAATCCACAATATTAGTCACCAAAGTTCATGGATGGCCCAAAAAAACTCAAACACAAGCAGTTTCATAAATGCGACTATAACTGAACAAAAAATGAAGGTTTGCAAAAGGCGATAGAAAATATGTGTATACAATGCACAACTACATTGTAATCCACAAGCATAGTCACCAAAGTTGATCGATGGCCTACGAAAACTCAAACACAAGCATTTTTCTAAATGCATCTATAAGTCAACAAAAAATGAAGGATCATGAAAGGCGATTAAAAATATGCATACAAAATATACAACTATAGTACAATCCACGATTGTAGTCACCAAAGTTGATCGATAGCCCACGAAAAATAAAACATGAGCAGTTTCCTAAATGTGGCTATAACTCACCAACTAAATGAAGGTCGCAAAAGGCAATAGAAAATACGTGTATAGAATGCACAACTACATTGTGATGCACAATTGTAGTCGCCAAAGTTGATTGATGGCACACGAAAACTCAAACACGAGCATTTTTCTAAATGCGGCTATAACTTAACAAAAAATGAAGGTTCATGAAAAGCAATTAAAAATATGTGTACAAAATGCACAACTACAGTTCAATCCACAATCATAGTCACTAAAGTTGATCGATGGCCCACAAAAACTCAAACATGAGCAGTTTCATAAATGTGGCTATAAATCAATGAAAAATGAAGGTTATTGAAAGGCGATAGAAAATAGCCGTATATAATACACAACTACAATATAATCCACAATCGTAATCACCAAAGTTAATCGATGGCCTACGAAAACTCAAACTTGAGTGGTTTTCCTAAATACGGCTATATCTCAACGAAAAATGAATGTTCACGAATGGCGATAGAAAATACACATAAAGAATGGACAACTACAGTGCAATCCACAATCGTAGTGACCAAAGTTGATTGGTGGCCCACAAAAACTCAAACATGAGTGGTTGTGTAAATACGGCTATAACTCAACAAGAAATTAAGGTTCGTGAAAGGCAATAGAAAATACATGTACAAAATGGACAACTACAGTGCACTGATCAAATTTGGTGACATCGATTGTGGAGTACACTGTAGTTCTGCATTCTATACACATATTTTCTATTACCTTTCGCAAACCTTCATTTTTTGTTGAGTTATATAGCCTCATATCAAAAACCGTTCATGTTTGAGTTTTCGTGGGCCATTGATCAACTTTTGTGAGTATGATTGTGGATTGTACTGTAGTTGAACATTTTGTATGCATATTTTTAATCACCTTTCACGAACCTTTATTTTTTGTTGAGTGATAGCCGCATTGTGGAAAACGCTCGTGTTTGAGTTTTTGTGGGCGATCGATCAACTTTGATGACTACGCTTGTGGATTACACTATAGTTGTACATTCTATAAGCGTATTTTCTATCGCATTTCGTGAACCTTCATTTTTTGTTGAGTTATAGCTTCATTTAGGAAACCACTCATGTTTGAGTTTTTGTGGGCCATCAATAAACTTTGGTGACTACAATTGTGGATTGCACTATAGTTGTCAATTCTCTACACATATTTTTAATTGGCTTTCATGAACATTCATTTTTTGTTGAGTTATAGGCTCATTTAGAAAAACACGCGTGTTTGGATTTTTATGAGCCATCGATCAACTTTGGTAACTACGCTTGCGGGTTACACTGTAGTTGTGCATTCTATACGCGTATTTGCTATCGCCTTTCGTGAACCTTCATTTTTTGTTGAGTTATGCCCGCATTTAGGAAACTCCTCATGTTTGAGTTTTCGTGGGCCATAGATCAACTTTGGTGACTACGATTGTGGATTGCACTGTAGTTGTGCATTATGAACTCTAATTTTCTATCTCCTTTCGCGAACCTTCATTTTTTGTTTGGTTATAGCTGCATTTAGGAACCCTTTCGTGTTTGGATTTCTATGGGCCATCGGTCAACTTTGGTGACTATGTTTGTGGATTACACTGTAGTTTTGTATTCCATACATGTAATTTATATCTCCTTTTGTGAACCTTCATTTTTTGTTGAGTTATAGCCGCATTTAAGAAATCGCTCATGTTTGAGTTTTCGTGGGCCATCGATAAACTTATGTGACTACAATTGTGGATTGCATTATAGTTCTCCGTTCTATACGGGTATTTTCTAGCGCCCTCCGTGAACCTTAATTTTTTGTTGAGTTATTGTCGCTTTTAGGAAACCGCTCGTGTTTGAGTTTTTGTGGGCTATCGAACAACTTTGGTGACTACGACTGTGGATTACACTGTAGTTGTGCACTCTATATGCGTATTAGCCTTTCGCAAACCTTCATTTTTTGTTCAGTTATAGCTGCATTTATTAAACATTGATCAACTTTGGTGACTGCAATTGTGGATTGCACTATACTTGTCCATTTTGTACATGTATTTTCTATCGCCTTTTGTGAACCTGCATTTTTTGTTGAGTTATAGCCGCATTTAAGAAACTGCTCTAGTTTGAGGTTTCATCGGCCATCGATCAACTTTGGTGACTACGATTGAGGATTTCACTATAGTTGTGCATTCTATACGCATATTTTCTATCTCCTTTCATGAACCTTCATTTTTATTTGAGTTATAGCCACATTTAAGAAACCGCTCGTGGTAGACTTTTTGTGTGCCTTCGATCAACTTTGGTGAATACGCTTGTGGATTACACTGTAATTTTTCATTCTATACGTGTAGATTCTATCACCTTTAGTGAAAAGTCATTTTTTGTTGAGTTTTTGCTGCAGTTAGGAAACCGCTCATGTTTGACTTTTTGTGGGCCATAGATCAACTTTGGTGACTAGGATTATGGATTATACTGTAGTTGTGCATTTTGTATGCATATTTTAAATCGCCTTTCATGAACCTCCATTTTTTTTGAGTTATAGCTGCATTTAGGAGAATGCTCATGTTTGAGTTTTCATGGGCTATCGATCAGCTTTGGTGACTACGATTGTGGATTACACTGTAGTTGTACAAGCATTCTATATGCATATTTCCTATTGCCTTTCGCGAACCTTCATTTTTCTTTGAGTTATAGCTGTAGTTAGGAAACCGCTCATGTTTAAGTTTTTCATGGGCCATTAATCAACTTCGGTGACTATGATTGTGGATTGCAGTGTAGTTTTCCATTATGTACATGTATTTTCTATCGCCATTTGTGAACGTTCAACTATTTTTGAGTTATAGTCACATTTAGGAAACCGTTCGAGTTTGAGTTTCCTTGGGCCATCGATCAACTTTGGTGACTATGTTTGTGGATTACACTATAGTTGTAGATTCTATAAGTGCATTTTCTATTGCCTTTGACAAAACTTTATTTTTTGTTGAGTTATAGCCACATTTAAGAAACTAATCATGTTTGAGTGTTTGTGGGCCATCAATCAACTTTGGTTACTACGATTTTGCATTGCATTGTAGTTTTCCATTCTTACGTGTATTTTCTATCGCCTTTCACGAACCTTAATTTCTCTTTGAGTTATAGCCGTATTTACAAAACCACTCATGTTTGAGTTTTTGTGGGCCATCAATCAACTTTGGTCACTACGATTGTGGATTGCACTGTAGTTGTCCATTCTTTATGTGTATTTGCTATCGCCATTTGTGAACATTCATTTTTTGTTGAGATATAGCTGCATTTAGGAAAACCACTTGAGTTTGAGTTTTCGTAGGCCATCGATCAACTTTGGTGACTGCGATTGTGGATTACATTGTAGTTGTGTATTCTATACACCTATTTTCTATAGCCTTTCAAGAACCTTCATTTTTCATTGAGTTATAGCCGCACATAGGAAACCGCTCATGTTTGAGTTTTCTTGGGCCATCAATGAAGTTTGGTGACTACGATTATGGATTACACTGTACTTGTACTTTCTATACACGTATTTTCTATCGCCTTTCACGAACCTTCATTTGTTTTGAGTTATAGCCGCATTTAGGAAACTCCTCATGTTTTAGTCTTTTTCGGCCACCCATCAACTTTAGTTACTACGATTGTGGATTGTATTGTAGTTGTGGATTGTATACGCATATTTTAATCGCCTTTCACGAACAGTCAATTTTTTTTTGAGTTTTTGGCCGCATTTTGGAAAATGCTCTTGTTTGAGTTTTCGTGTACCATCGATCAACTTTGGTGACTACAATTGTGGAATACATTGTAGTTATGTATTTTATACATGTATTTTCTATTGCCTTTCGCGAACCTTCATTTTTTATTTAGTTATAGTCGCACTTAGGAAACTGCTAGTGTTTGAGTTTTTGTGGGTCATCGGTCAACTTTAGTGACTACGATTGTGGATTGCACAATATTTGTTGATTCTATACGCATATTTTCTATCGCCTTTCATGAACCTTCATTTTTTGTTGAGTTATATTTGCATTTAGGAAACCGCCTGTGTTTGAATTTTCGTGGGTTACTTCGGTGATTGCGATTGTAGACTACATGTAGTTGTCCATTTTGTATGCATATTTTCTATCACCTTTCGCGAACCCTTCATTTTTTGTTGAGTTATAGCTACATTTAGGAAACGTGTTAAGTTTGACTTTTCCTAGGCCATAGGTCAACTTTGGTGACTACACTTGTGGATCACATTGTAGTTGTGCATTCCATATGTGTATTTTTGATCGCTTTTCTGGATCCTTCATTTTTTGTTGAGTTATAGCCGCATTTAGGAAACCGCTTGAGTTTGAGTTTTCATGGGCCATCGATCTACATTGGTGACTACACTGTAGTTGTGCATTTTATACACGCATTTTCTATCACCTTTCGTGAACCTTCATTTTTTGTTTAGTTATAGCAGCATTTAGGATACCACTCATGTTTCAATATTCGTTTAGGAAAACGCTTGAGTTTAAGTTTTCATGGGCCATCGAATAACTTTTCTAACTACACTTGTGGATTACACTTTAGTTGTGCATTCTATACACATTTTCTATCAGCTTTCGTGAATCTTAATTTTTTGTTTAGTTATAGTGACACTTAGGAAACTGTTCGTGTTTGAGTTTTCGTGGGACACCGATCACCTTTGGTGACTACGATTGCGGACTGCATTGTAGTTGTCCATTCTGTATACGTATTTTATTTCGCCTTTCCTAAACCTTCATTTTTGTTAAGTTCTAGTCGCATTTAGAAAACCGCTAGTGTTTGAGTTTTTGTGGGCCATCAATCAACTTTGGTGACTACGATTGTGGATTGCACTATAGTTGTGCATTTTGTACGCATATTGTGCATTACATTGTAGTTGTGCATTCTATACGAAAACTCAAACACGAACGGTTTTCTAAATGCGGCTATAACTCAACAAAAAATGAAGGTTCACGAAAAGCAATAGAAAATACACATATAGAATGCACAACTAGAGTGTAATCCAGAATCGTAGTCAAAAAAGTTGGTCGATGGCCCACGAAAACTCAAACATGAGCTTTTTCGTAATTGCGGCTATAACTCAAAAAAATGAACGTTCATGGAAAGGTGACTATAAATATGTGTACATAATGCACAACTACAGTACAATGCACAATCGTAGTCACCTAGTTGATCGTTGGCCCATGAAAACTCAAACACAAGTAGTTTCATAAATTCGGCTATAACTCAACAAAAAATGAAGGTTCACGAAAGGTGATAGAAAATACATGTACAAATGTGAAAACTATAGTACAATTCTCAATCGCAGTCACCAAAGTTGATTGATGGCCCACAAAAACTCAAACATGAGCAATTTCCTAAATGCAGCTATAACTCAACAAAAAATGAAGGTTCGAGAAAGGCGATAGAAAATATCCTTACAGAATGGACAACTACAATACTATCCACAATTGTAGTCACCAAAGTTGATCAATGGCGCACGAAAACTCAAACACAAACAGTTTCCTAAGTGTGGCTATAACTTAACGAAAAATGAAGGTTCGCGAAAGGCGATTTATAATATGCGTATAGAATGCACAACTACAATGTAATCCACAGTCATAGTCACCATGGATGGCCCACGAAAAGTCAGACACAAGCGTTTTACTAAGTGGGGATTTAACTCAACAATTTTCTGTGGGAAAATAAAAAATATGGGTTTTATACACGTGTATAGGATTTATCATAGGAAGATTTAGAAAAATTGCCTCTGTTACCACTACTGCTTCTGCTTTTCAAAAAAATCTTTGTCAACAACTTATTTTTTAACAAAAGCAAAAATTTGATTCTCTTTACAACATGAGCATCTATAAAACCCATATTTTTTATTTTCCCAAAAAGTATTGTTTCATAGATTCTATTGTTGAGGGGTTGTTGTATGTTGATGAAAAATTAGTTTTTCAAAAACAAATTGATATGGGTCTACTAAGAACGACATTCTCTACAAAACCCATTTCTCATATTTTTCATAAAAAAGATTCAAAAAAATTGCCTCTATTACCTCTATTGCTTCTACTTTTCAAGAAAAACTTATTTTTTTAAAAAATAGACGATTTAGGTCTCTTCAGCACACGAGCACCTATAAAACTGATATTTTTTATTATTCCAAAAGAAATGTTTCATAGATTCTTTTTTTGAGGGGTTCCTTGCAAGTTGATGAAAAATATGTTTTCAAAAACAAGATGATTTGGGTCTACTCAGAGTGGCATTCTCTACAAAACCCACTTCTCAGTTTTGTCATTAAAACATTAAATTTTTTTTTTCCTCTGTTACCTCTACTACTACTTTTAAAAAAGTCTATCTTTTTCAAAAACAACTTTTTTTTGCAAAAATGGACGATTAGGGTCTCTTTAGCACACAAGCACTTATAAAACCCATATATTGAATTTTCCCCAAAAAAAATGTTTTGTAGAGTCTATTATTTTAGGGTTCTTGCATATTGGTGAAAATTAGTTTTTCGAAAAAAGGAAGATCCCTTTCTACTCAAAGCGACATTCTCTACGAAATACATTTCTCAAATTTTCATAAAATGATTCAAAAAATTTACTTTTGTTACCTCTACTGGTTTTACTTCTCAATAAAATCTATCCTTTTGAAAAACAACTTATTTTTTCAAAAAACGGATGATTTGGGTCTCTTTAGCATACGAGCACATATAAAACCCATACTTCGATTTTCCCAAAAATAAATTGTTTCATGGATTCTATTTTTGAGGGGGTCTTTGATGTTGGTCAAAAATTATTTTTTTCGAAAAAAGGACTATCTGGGTCTACTTAGAACGACATTCTCTACAAAACCTATTTCTCAAATTTTTCATAAAAAGATTCAAAAAAATTGTCTTTGTTACCTCTGATGCTTCTACTTTTCAAAAAAATCTATCTTTTTCAAGAACAACCTAGTTTGTCAAAAAATGGACGATTAGGGCCTTTTGAGACACGAGAACCTGTAAAACCCATATTTTCAATTTTTCCAATTTTTTTTTTTTTGTAGATTCTATTTTTTAGGGGTTCTTGCATGTTGGTGAAAATATGTGTATAGAATGCACACCTACAGTGTAACCCACAATCGCAGTCACTAAAGTTGATCGATGGCCCAAAAAAAATCAAACACGAGTGGCTTCATAAATGCGGCTATAACTCAACAAAAAATGAAGGTTCACGAAAGGCGATAGAAACTATGCCTATACAATGCACAATGATAGTGTAATCCACAAGTGTAGTCACCAAAGTTGATATATTGCCCATGAAAACCCAAAATCGAGCAGTTTGCTAAATGGGGCTATATCTCAACAAAAAATGAAGGTTCAGGAAAGGTGATAGAAAATATATGTAAAGAATGGGAAATTATAGAGCAATCCACAATCATAGTCACCAAAGTCAATTGATGGCCCACAAAAACTCAAACATGAGCGGTTTCCTAAAGGCGATAGAAAATATGCATGCAAAATGGACAACTATAGTGCAATCAACATTCGTAGTCAGCAAAGTTGATTAATGGTCCATGAAAACTCAAACACAAGCTGTTTCCTAAATGCGGCTCTAACTCAACAAAAAATGAAGGTTCGCGAAAGGAAATAGAAAATATGCGTATAGATTGTACAACTATAGTGCAATCCATAAGCGTCATCACCAAAGTTTATCGATGGCCCAAGAAAACTCAAACTTGAGCGGTTTCCTAAAAGTGGCTATAACACAACAAAAAATGAGGGTTCACGAAAGGCGATATAAAATAAATATACAAAATAAACAACTACAGTGCAATCCAAAATCGTAATCACCAAAGTTGATCGATGGCCCACGAAAACTCAAACACGAGCGGTTTCCTAATTGCAGCTATAACTCGAAGATAAATGAATGTTCATGAAGGGCGATAGAAAATATGTGTATAGAATGCACAAGTATAGTGTTATCCACAATCGTAGTCACCAATGTTTATTGATGGCCCACGAAAACTCAAACACGAGCGTTTTCATAAATGCAGCTATAACTCAAAAAAAAATGAAGGTTCGTAAAAGGCGATTAAAAATATACGTACAGAATGCACAACTACAGTACAATCCACAATCATATTAAGCAAACTTGAAAAAATTACATTCTATACACTTATTTGCTATTTCTGTTTGCGAACTTTTATTTTTTGTTGAAGTATAGCTGCATTTAGTTGCTCATGTGCTAAAAGGACCCAGATCGTCCGTTTTTTGGAAAAATTACTTGTTTTCAAAAAGATAGAATTTTTTTAAAAGTAGAAGCAATAGAGATAACAGAGAGAAATTTTTTGAATGTTTTTATGAAAAGTTTGACAAATGGGTTTTGTAGAGAATGTCGTTCTGAGTAAACCCAGATCGCCCTCTTTTTGAAAAACTAATTCTTCACCAACATGCAATAACCTCTTAAAAATCAAATCTACGATTTTTTTTTTTTTTTGTAAAATCAAAATATCGGTTTTATCAAATTTTTGAAAAGTAGAATTAGTAGAGGTAACATAGGAAATTTATTGAATCTTTTTATGAAAAATGGGATAAATGGGTTTTGTAGACAATGTCATTCTGAGTAGACCAAGATCATCCTATTTTTGAAAGACTAATATCCTCAAAAATAGAATTTATGAAACTTTTTTTTTTTGGGAAAATAAAAAATATGGGTTTTATAGATACTCGTGTGCTCAAGAGACCCAAATCGTCCGATTTTTGAAAAAATTAGTTGTTTTAGATAAAGATAGATTTTTTTGAAAAGTAGAAGTAGTAGAGGTAACAGAGGCAAATTTTTTATATCTTTTTTTGAAAAATGGGATAAATGGGTTTTGTAGACAATGTCATTCTGCGTAGACCGAGATTGTCCTCTTTTTGAAAAACTAGTATCCTAAAAAATAGAATTTATGAAATAATTTTTTTTGGGAAAATAAAAAATATGGGTTTTATAGACCCAGATCATCCTTTTTTCGAAAAACTAATTTTTTACCAAGATGTAAGAACCCCTCAAAAATAGAATCTACACAAGAATTTTATTTTGGGAAAAATTGAAATACGGGTTTTATAGGTGCTCATGTGCCCAAGAGACCCCTGTATGTAGAAAAATGCTCGTTTTTGAGTTTTTGTGCACCATCAATCAACTTTGGCGACTACGATTGTAGATCACATTGTAGATGTGCATTCTATACAAGTATTTTCTATTACCTTTTGCGGACTTTCATTTTTTATTGAGTTATAATAGCCACATTTAGGAAACCGCTCGTGTTTGAGTTTTTGTGGGCCATCGATCAACTTTTATGACTACGACTGTGGATTGTACTATAGTTGTGCATTTTTAATGCATATTTTTAATCACCTTTCACAAACCTTTATTTTTTGTTGAGTTATAGCCGCATTTTGGAAAATGATCGTGTTTGAGTTTTCGTGAGCCGTCAATTAACTTCGGTGATTACAATAGTGGATTACATTGTAGTTGTGCATTCTATATGCATACTTTCTATCACCTTTCGCGATCCTTTATTTTTTGTTGAGTTATAGCCGTACTTAGGAAACCGCTCGTGTTTGAGTTTTCATGGGCCATCAATCAAGTTTGGTGACTACGATTGTGGATTATACTATAGATATCCCTTCTGTAAGCCTATTTTCGATCGCCTTTCACGAACATTCATTTTTTTGTTTAGTTATATTGCCACATTTAGGAAAGCGCTCATGTTTGAGTTTTTGTGGGCCATCGATCAACTTTGGTGTCTACGATTGTGGATTGTACTATAATTGTGCATTTTTTACGTATATTTTTTATCGCCTTTTACGGTCCTTCATTTTTTGTTGACTTATAGACGCATTTATGAAAACACTTGTGTTTGAGTTTTCATGGGACATCGATCAACTTTGGTGACTATGCTTTTGGATTACACTGTAGTTGTGCATTCTATACGCATATTTTCTATCACCTTTTGCGAACCTTCATTTTTTGTTTAGTTATAGCCGCATTTATGAAACTGCTCATGTTTGAGTTTCTATCGGCGATCGATAAACTTTGGTGACTAAGATTGTGGATTACATTGTAGGTGTGCTTTCTATACACTTATTTTCACCAACATGCAAGAAATCCTCAAAAATAGAATCTATGAAATAATTTTTTTTGGGAAAATAAAAAATATGGGTTTTATAGGTGCTCATGTGCTAAAGAGACCTAGATTGTCCATTTTTTAAAACTATTATAAGTTGTTCTTGAAAAATATAGATTTTTTGAAAAGTAGAAGCAATAGAGGTAATAGATCCAAATTTTTTGAATCTTTTTATGAAGAATCCAAGAAATGGGTTTTGTAGTGGATGTCGTTCTGAGGATGATCGTCCTTTTTTTGAAAAACTAATTTTTCACCATCATGCAAGAACCCTTCAAAAATAGAATCTATGAAACAATTTTTTTTTAATAAAATCGAAAACATGGGTTTTATAGGTGCTCATGTGCTGAAAAACCCAAATCCTCCATTTTTTGAAGAAATAAGTTGTTTTTGAAAAAGACTGATTTTTTTGAAAAGTAGAACTAGTAGATGTAACAAAGGAAACTTTTTTATATCTTTTTATGAAAAATCTGAGAAATGGGTTTTGTAGAGAATGTTATAATGATTAGACCCATATCGTCCATTTTTCGAAAAATGAATTTTTGACCAACATGCAAGAACTCCTGAAAAATAGAATCCACGAAATAATTTTTTTTGGTAAAATCGAAATATGGGTTTCATAGGTGCTCGTGAGCTCAAGAGACTGAAATTGTCCTTTTTTTGAAAAAATAAGTTGTTCTTGAAGAAGAATTTTTTTTTGAAAAGTAGATGTAGTAGCGGTAACAAAGGCAATTTTTTTGAATCTTTTTATGAAAAATTTAAGAAATGGGTTTTATATAGACTATCCTTCTGAGAAGACCCAGATCATCCTCTTTTCGAAAAACTAAATTTTCACCAACATGCAAGAACCCCTCAAAAATAGAATCCAGGAAACAATTTTTTTTGGGAAAATCGAAAATATGGGTTTTATGGGAGCCCATGTGCTAAAAATATCCAAATAGTCTATTTTTTGAACAATTATTTGTTCCTCAAAAAGATAGAATTTTTTGAAAAGTTGAAGTATTAGAGATAACAAAGACAATTTTTTTGAATCATTTTATGAAAAATTTGATAAATGCATTTTGTAGAGAATGTCGTTCTGAGTAGACTCTATGAAACAATTTTTTTGGGGAAAATAAAAAATATGGGTTTTATAGGTAACTCGTATGCTAAAGAGACCTAGATCTACCGTTGTTTGAAAAAATAAGTTGTTCTTATAAAAGATAGATATTTTTGAAAAGTAGAAGCAATAGAGGTAACAGAGCCAAGTTTTTTGAATCTTTTTTATGAAAATTTTGAGAAATGGGTTTTGCAGAGAATTTTGTTTTGAGTAAACCTAGATCGTCTTTTTTTCGAGAAACTATTTTTTGACCAACATACAGAACCTCTCAAAAATAGAATCTACGAAACTTTTTTTTTTGGGAAAATAAAAAATATAGGTTTTATAAGTGCTTGTGTGCTGAAGAGATTTAGATCGTCTATTTTTTTTTTTTTAAAGTAGTTCGTGGAAAAGATAGATTTTTTTGAAAAGTAGACTAGAAGTAGTAAAGGTAATAAGGCAATTTTTTTTAATCTTTTTATGAAAAATCTAAGAAATGGGATTTGTAGAGATTGTCGTTCTGAGTAAATCCAAATCGTCCTTTTTTTGAAAAACTAATTTTTCCCCAACATGCAGGAACCCCTCAAAAATAGAATCCACGAAACAATTTTTTTTGGGAAAATCAAAATATGGGTTTTATAGCTGCTCGTTTGCTGAAGAGACCCTATTTATCCATTTTTTGACAAAATAAGTTGTTTTTGAAAATGATTTTTTTTTTTTGAAAAGTAGAAGCTGTAGAGGTAACAAAGGCAAATTTTTTGAGTTTTTTTAGGAAAAATTTGAGAAATGGGTTTTGTAGAGAATGTCGTTCTAAGTCAACCCAGATCGGCCTTTTTCCAAAAAACTAATTTTTCACCAACTTGCAAGAATCCACGAAACAATTTTTTTTTTGGAAAATCGAAATATGGGTTTTATAGATGCTTGTATGCTAAAGAGACCCAGATCGTCCGTTTTTTGAAAAAACTAGTTTTTCTCTAGAAGTACACGCAGTAGAGATAACAAAAGCAATTTTTTTGAATTTTTTTATGAAAATTTTGAGAAATGTGTTTTGTAGAGAAAGTCATTATGAGTAAACGCAGATTGTCCTTTTTTTGAAAAACTAATTTTCACCAACATGCAAGAACCCCACAAAAATAGAGACAAAACAATTTTTTTGGGGAAAATTGAAAATATGGGTTTTATAAGTGCTCATGTGCTAGAGAGACCTAGATTGTCTGTCTTTTGAAAAAATCATTTGTTCTTGAAAAAGATAGATTTTTTAAGAAGTAGAAGTAGTAGAGGTAATAGAGGAAATTTTTTTGAATCCTTTATAAAAAAATTTAGAACTGGGTTTTGTAGAGAATGTCATTCTAAGTAGACCCAGATAGTCCTTTTTTCAAAAAACTTATTTTTCACTACTTGCAAGAACCCTTCAAAAATAGAATCTATGAAACAATTTTTTTTTGAAAAATCGAAAATAATGGTTTTATAGGTGCTCGTGTGTTGAAGAGACCCAAATCGTTCATTTTTTGAAAAGTAGAAGCAGTAGAGGTAAGAGAGGCAATTTTTTTGAATCTCTTTTATGAAAAATCTGAGAAATGGGTTTTGTAGAGCGTGTCGTTTTGAATAAGATCGTCCTTTTTTTTGAAAAACTAATTTCTCACCAACATGCAAGAAACCCCCAAAAATTGAATCTACGAAACAATTTTATTTGGGAAAATCGAAAATATGGGTTTTATACGTGCTCAAGAGCTAAGGAGACCTAGATCATCCATTTTTCATTAAAAATAAGTTGTTCTTGAAAAGATAGTTTTTTTTTTAAAGTAGAAGTAGTAGAGGTAACAGAGGCAAATTTTTTGAATCTTTTTATGAAATATCTACGAAATGGGTTTTGTAGAGAATGTCGTTCTGAGTAGACTCATATTGTCCTATTTTCAAAAAAATAATTTTTTCACCAACATGTAAGAACCCCTCAAAATAGAATCTATGAAACATTTTTTTTGGAAAATAAAAAATATATGTTTTATACGTCCTCGTGTGCTAAAGAGGCCAAGATCGTCCGTTTTTTGAAGAAATAAGTTGTACTTGAAAAGGATATATTTTTTTGAAAAGTAGTAGTAGAGGTAACAAAGGGAAATTTTTTGAATCTTTTTATGAAAAATCTAAGAAGTGGGTCTTTTTGAGAATGTCAGTCTGAGTAGATCCAGATCATCCTCTTTTTGAAAAACTAATTTTTCACCAACTTGCAAAAACTCCTCAAAAATTGAATCTACGAATTTTGAAAAACTAATTTTTCACCAACATTCAAAAATTCCTCAAAAATTGAATCTACGAAACAATTATTTTTGAGAAAATCGAAATATGGTGTAGAGAATGTCATTCTGAGTAGACCCAGATCTTCCTTTTTTCAAAAAAGTTATTTTTCACCAACTTGCAAGAACCGCTAAAAAATAGAATCTACGAAACAATTTTATTTGGGAAAATTGAAAATATCGGTTTTATAGAGGCTTGTGTGCTGAAGAGACCCAAATCGTCCGTTTTTTGAAAAAATAAGTTATTCTCAAAAATGATAGATTTGTTTGAGAAGTAGATGTACTAGAGGTAACAAAGACAATTTTTTTGAATCTTTCTATGAAAAATTCTATACACGTGTATAAAACCAATATTTTTTATTTTCCCAAAAAAAATTTGTTGAGTTAAGACCGTACTTAGTAAAGCGCTCGTGTTTGATTTTTCGTGGGCCATCAATTAACTTTGCTGACTATGATTGTGGATTACACTGCAGTTGTCCAATCTGTACTCAAATTTTCTATTGCCTTTCGCAAACCTTCATTTGTCATTAAGTTATAGCTTCATTTAGGAAACTGCTCGTGTTTTAGTTTTTGTGCACCATTGATGAACTTTGGTGACTATGATTGTGAAGTGCACTTTAGTTGTCCATTCTATATGCATATTTTCTATCACCTTTCGTGACCCTTCATTTTTTGTTGAGTTATAGTCGCATGTAGGAAACCTCTAGAGTTTGAGTTTTCGTGGGCCATTGATCAAATTTGGTTACTACGCTTGTGGATTACACTGTAGTTGTGCATTTTATATGTGTATTTTCTATTGCATTTCATGAACCTTCATATTTTGTTGAGTTATAGCCGTATTTAGGAAACTGCTCATGTTTGAGTTTTTGTGGGCCATCGATCAACTTTGGTAACTGCGATTGTGGATTGTATTATAGTTGTGCATTTTGTACACATATTTTTAATCACCTTTCACGAACCTTCATTTTTTGTTGAGTTATAATTTAGGAAAAGGCCTTTGTTTGAGTTTTCGTAGGCTATCGATGAACTTTAGTGACTACAATTGTGGATTACACTGTAGTTGTGCATTCTATTCGCGTTTTTTCTATCACCTTTCATGAACCTTCATTTTTCATTGGGTTATGGCTTCAATTAGAAAATTGCTTGTGTTTGAGTTTTTGTGGGCCATCGATCAGCATTCGTGACTACGATTGTCCATTACACTGTACTTGTCCATTTTGTATGCGTAGTTTGTATAGCCTTTTGTGAACCTTCATTTTCTGTTGAGTTATAGTCTTATTTAGGAAACCGCTCGTATTTGAGTTTTTGTGGGCCATCAATCAACTTTGGAGACAACGACTATGGATTTAACTATAGTTGTGCACTTTGTACGCATATTTTTAATTGCCTTTCGTGAATCTTCATTTTTATTTGAGTTATAGTCATATTTAGGAAAACACTCGTGTTTGAGTTTTCGTGGGCCATCGATCAACTTTGGTGACTACGATTGTGGATTACACTATAGTCGTACATTCTATACATGTATTTTCAATCACCATTCACGAACCTTCATTTTTTGTTGAGTTATAACTGCACTTAGGAAATTTCTCGTTTTTGAGTTTTCATGAACCGTCAATCAACTTTGGTGACTACGATTGTGGATTGCAGTATAGTTGTCCATTCTACATGCGTATTTTCTAAATGCAACTATAACTCAACAAAAAGTGAAGGTTCACAAAAGGCAATAGAAAATATATGTACAAAATAGAAAACTAGATTGCAATCCTCAATCGTAGTCACCAAAGTTGATCAATGGCCCATGAAAACTCAAACACGAGCAGTTTTAAATGCAACTATAACTCAATAAAAACTAAACGTTCACAAAAGGAAATAGAAAATATGCATATAGAATGCTTCTATAGTGTAATTCATAAGCGTAGTTAATGAATTTGATCATTGGCCCACGAAAACTGAAACATGAGCGGTTTCCTAAATGCCGCTATAACTCACCAAAAAATGAAGGTTAGCGAAAGGCGATAGAAAATACATGTATAGAATGGATAACTACGGTGTAATCTAAAAGCGTAGTCACCAAAGTTGATCGATGGCCCATGAAAGCTGAAACTCAGGCGGTTTGCTAAATGCGGCTAAACTAAAATAAAATGCTCGCAAAAGGCAATAGAAAATATGTGTACAGAATGGAAAATGAAAGTTGATAAATGGGCCACGAAGTCTCAAACACGAGCGTTTTATTAAATATGGAAATAAATCAACAAAGAATAAAGGTTCGTGAAAGGCGAGTAAAAATATGCATCACTAAAGTTGATTGTTGGCTGAGAAAAACTCAAACATGAGCGGTTTCCTAACTTGGTCTATAACTTAACAAAATAGAAAGGTTCACGAAAGGCAATAGAAAACACGTGTATAAAATGCACAACTATAGTGTAATCCACATCGTAGTCACCAAAGTTGATCGATGGCCCACAAAAACTCAAACACGAGTGGTTTACTAAATGAGTCTATAACTAAAGAAAAAATGAAGGTTTTCGAAAGGCGATAGAAAATACATGTATAAAATGCACAAATACAATGTAATCCAAAAGCGTAGTCACCAAAGTTGATCGATGGCCCATGAAAATTCAAACTTGAGCATTTTCCTAAATGCGGCTATAACTCAACAAAAAATCAAGGGTCACGAAAGGCGAAAGAAAATACATGTACATAATGGACAACTACAGTGCAATCCACAATCGTAGTTAGCAAACTTTATCGATGGCCTACGAAAACTCAAACATGAGCAGTTTCCTAAGTACAACTATAACTCAATGAAAATTGAAGGTTCTCGAAACGCGAGAGAAAATACTAGTATAGAATGCACAACTATAGTGTAATCCACAAATGGCATCACCAAAGTTGATTGATGGCCCACGAAAACTTAAACACAAACATTTTCCTAAACACGGCTATAACTCAACAAAAAATTAAGGTTCGTGAAAGGTGATAAAAAATATGCATATAGAATGCACAACTACAATACAATCCACAATCGTAGTCACGAAAGCTGATTGATGGCCTACAAAAATTCAAACATGAGTATTTTTCTAATTGTGGCTATAACTCAACAAAAAATGAATGTTCGCGAAAGGCGATAGAGAATATGCATATGGAATGCATAACTACAGTGTAATCCACAAGCGTAGTAACGAAAGTTGATTGATGGCCCACAGAATCTCAAACTCGAGCGGTTTCCTAAATGTGGCTATAACTCATAAAAAAATGAAGGTTCGTGAAAGGCGATAGAAAATACATGTACATAATGGACAACTACAGTGCAATCGATAATCGTAGTCACCAATGTTGATTGATGGCCCATGAAAAGTCAAATACGAGTGGTTTCCTAAGTGTGGCTATAACTCAACGAAAGATGAGGGTTCACGAAAGGCGATAGAAAATACGCATATGGATTGCACAACTATAGTGTAATCCACAATCGTAGTCAATTGATGTCCCATGAAAACTAAAACGTGAGCGTTTTCCTAAATGCGGCTATAACTCAACAAAAAAATGAAGGTTTACGAAACGCAATAGAAAATATGTGTATAGAATTGACAACTACATTGTAATCCACAAGCGTTGTCACCAAAGTTGATCAATGGCCCACGAAAACTCAAACACAAGTGGTTTCCTAAATGTGGCTATAACTCAACCAAAACTGAAGGTTAACAAAAGGCGATAGAAAATACATGTACATAATTGACAACTAGAATGCAATCCACAATCATAGTCACCATAGTTGATCGATGGCCCACAGAAACTCAAATATGACCTATTTCGTAGGTTAAACTATAACTCAAGAAAAAATGAAAGTTCACAAAAGGCGATAGAAAATACGCATATGGAATGCACAACTACAGTGTAATCAACAATCGTAGTCACCAAAATTGATAGATAGCCCATGAAAAATCACACACGAGCTTTTTCCTAAATTATAACTCAACAAAAAATGAAGGTTCATGAAAGGTGATAAAAAATATGAGTACATAATGCAAACTATAGTACAATCCACAATCACAATCACCAAAGTTGATCGAAGGCCCATGAAAACTCAAGCATGAGCAGTTTCCTAAATGTGGCTATAACTCAACAAAAAATGAAGGTTCGCAAAAGGTGATAGAAAATACATATATAGAATGCACAACTATAGTCTAATCCACAAGCGTAGTCACCAAATTTAATCGATGGCCCACGAAAACTCAAACTCGGGCGGTTTGCTAAGTGCGGCTATATCTCAACAAAAAATGAAGGTTCGCGAAAGGCGATAGAAAATATGCATACAAAATGAACAACTACAGTGCAATCCAAAATGCCCACAAAAACTCAAACAGGAGCGTTTTACTATGTGGGGCTATAACTCAACAATTTTTTTTTGGGAAAATCAAAAATATTTGTTTGATACACTGTATAGGATTTTTCATAGAAAGATTCAAAAAATTTGCTTCTGTTACCTCTACTGCTTCTAATTTTCCAAAAAACCTATGTTTTTCAAGAATAACTATTTTTTTTTAAAACAAACGATCTAGGTCTCTTTACAACATGAGCATCTATCAAACCCATATTTTTAATTTTCCCAAAAAATATTTTTTCATAGATTCTATTTTTGAGGGGTTCTTGTATGTTAATAAAAATTAGTTTTTAAAAAAGAGGATGATATGGGTCTACTCAGAATGACATTCTCTACAGAACCCATTTCTCATATTTTTCATAAAAAAAATTCAAAATATTTGCCTAATCCTCTATTGTTTCTACTTTTAAAAAAAATCTATCTTTTTCAAGAAAAACTTATATTTTCAAAAAATGAACGATTTGGGTTTCTTCAACACACGAGCACCTATAAAACCGATATTTTTCAATTTTTCCAAAAATATTGTTTCATAAATTCTTTTTTTGAGGGGTTCTTGCAAGTTGGTGAAAAATAAGTTTTTTGAAAAAAAGATGATCTAGGCTTTACTCAAACTAACATTT
>VDFB02325971.1:124005-233730 GCA_007258455.2 Sequoia sempervirens
ACATTCTCTAGAAAACCAATTTCTCAGATTTTTGATAAAAATATTCAAAAAAATTGCCTCTACTACCTCTACTGCTTCTACTTTCAAAAATATCTATCTTTCCCAAAAACAACTTATTTTGTCAAAGAATGAAAGATTTGGGTCTCTTTAGCACACGAGTACCTATAAAACCCATATTTTTTATTTTTCCCAAAAAATATTGTTTCGTAGATTCTATTTTTAATGAGTTCTTGCATGTTGGTGAAAAATTAGTTTGCCGAAAAAAGGATGATCTAGGTCTATTTAGAACGACATTCTCTACAAAACTCATTTCTCAGATTTTTCACAAAAAGATTCAAAAAGTTTGCCTCTTTACCTCTACTAGTTCTACTTTTCAAAAATATCTCTTTTTTAAGAACATCTTATTTTTTCAAAAAACAGACAATCTGGGTCTCTTGAGCACCTGAGCACCTATAAAACCCATATATTTTGATTTTCCCAAAAAAAAAAGTTTCGTAGATTCTATTTTTGAGGGTTCTTGCATGTTGGTGAAAACATGTGTATAGAATGCACACCTACAGTGTAATCCGCAATCGTAGTCACTAAAGTTTATCGATGGCCCAAAAGGACTCAATCACAAGCGGTTTCATAAATGCGGCCCACGAAAACTCAAAATCGAGCGGTTTGATCAATGGCGCTATAACTCATCAAAAAGTGAAGGTTCATAAAAGGCAATAGAAAATACATGTATATAATGCACAACTACAATTTAATCCACAATGGTAGTCACCAAAGTTGATCGATGGCTCTCAAAAAATCAAACACGATCATTTTCTTAAATGCAGCTATAACTCAACAAAAAATAAAGGTTCATGAAAAATAATTAAAACTGTGCATACAAAATGCACAACTAGAGTACAATACACAATCATACTCACCAAATTTGATTAATGGCCCAAAAGAACTCAAACATGAGCTGTTTCCTAAATGCAGCTATAATTCAACAAAAAACAAGGGTTCGCAAAAGGCAAAAGAAAATACGCCTATAGAATGCACAACTACAGTGTAGTCCACAAGCATAGTCACAAAGTTGCTCGATGGCCTAGAAAAACTCAAAGATGGTTCGCAAAAGGTGGTACAAAATACGTGTATAGAATCCATAAATACAGTGTAATCATCAATCATAGTCAACAAAGTTAATCAATTGCCCATGAAAACTCAAACACGAGCGGTTTCGTAAATGCGGCTATAACTCAACAAAAAATGAAGGTTCACGAAAGTCGATAGAAAATATGCATACAAAATACACAACTACAGTGCAATCCACAATCGTAGTCACCAAAGTTGATCAATGACACACAAAATCTCAAACTTGAGCGGTTTCCGGAATCCGGCCATAACAATAAAAAAAATGAAAGTTCATGAAAGGCGATAGAAAATATGCGTACAAAAAGGACAACTACAGTGCAATCCACAATCGTAGTAACCAAAGTTGATCGATCTCCCACAAAAACTCAAACACGAGTGATTTCCTAAATTAGGCTATAAATCAACAAAAAAGGAAGGTTCATGAAAGGCGATAGAAAATTAGAGATCATAATGCACAACAACAGTGCAATCCAAAATCGTATTCACCAAAGTTGATCGATGGCCCACCAAAAGTCAAACATGAGTGATTTCCTAAATGCGGCTATAACTCAACAAAAAATGAAGGTTCATGAAAGGCGATAGAAAATACGTGTACAAAATGGACAACTATAGTGCAATCAACAATCATCGTTACCGAAAATGATCGATGGCCCACAAAAACTCAAACATAGGCGGTTTCCTAAATGCAGCTATAACTCAACAAAAAGCAATAGAAAATACACATATAGAATGCACAACTACAGTGTAATCGACAATTGTAGTCACCAAATTTGGTCGATGTCCCATAAAAACTTGAACACGTTTTCCTAAATGCGGCTATAACTCAACAAAAAATTAAGTTTCATAAAAGGCGATTAAAAATATTTGTAAAAAGTGCACAACTACAGTACAATCCACAATCGTATTCACCAAAGTTAATCAATGGCCCAAAAAAACTCAAGAATGAGCAGTTTCCTAAATTCGGCTATAACTCAACGAAAAAGGAAGGTTCGCAAAAAGCAATAGAAAATACGCATATAGAATGCACAACTACATTGTAATCCACAAGCATAGTCACCAAAGTTGGTCGATGGCCAATGAAAACTAAAACATGAGCGGTTTCCTAAATGCGGATATAACTCAACAAAAAATGAAGGTTAATGAAAGGCGATAGAAAATACAGGTAAATAATGGACAACTACAATGCAATCCAGAATCGTAGCAACCAAAGTTGATCAATGGCCCTCAAAAACTCAAACACGAGCATTTTCGTAAATGTGGCTATAATTCAACAAAAAAATAAATTTTCGTGAAAGGCCATTAAAAATATCCGTACATAATGCACAAATATAGTACAATCTGCAATCGTAGTCGCTAAAGTTGATCGATAACCCGTAAAAACTCAAGCACGAGCGGTTTTCTAAATGCTACTATAACTCAACGAAAAATGAAGGTTTGCGAAAGGCGATGGAAAATATGCGTACAAATTGCACTACTGCAATGCAATCCACAATCATAGTCACGAAAGTTGAATGATGGCCCACGAAAACTCAAATATGAGCGGTTTCCTAAATGAGGCTATAACTACATGAAAAATGAAGGTTCACGAAAGGTGATAGAAAAGATGTGTATAGAATACACAACTACAGTGTAATCCACAAGTCTAGTTAGCAAAGTTGATCAATATCCCATGAAAACTCAAACACAAGCAGTTTCCGAAGTGCGGCTATAACTCAAAAAAAATTGAAGTTTCGTGTAATGCGATAGAAAATACGCATATAGAATGCACAAGTACATTGTAATCCACAAGCCTAGTCACCAAAGTTGATTGGTGGCCCACGAAAACTAAAACTTGAGCAGTATCCTAAATGTGGTTATAACTCAATAAAAAATGAATGTTCGCGAAGGGCAATAGAAAATACACGTAGATAATGGACAACGATAGTGTAATCCACAATTGTAGTCACCAAAGTTGATTGATGGTCCACAAAAACTGAAACACGAGCGATTTCGTAAGTGCAGCTATAACTCAACAAAAAATAAAAGTTCGTGAAAGGTGATAAAAAATACGCGTATAGAATGCACAAGTATAATCGACTATCATAGTCACCAACCTTGATCGATGGCACACGTAAACTCAAACACGGACATTTCCCGAAATGTGCCTATAACTGAACAAAAAATGAAGCATCGTGAAAGGCAATAAAATATACATGTAAGAAATGCACAACTAGAGTACAATCCACAATTGTAGTCACCAAAGTTAATTGATGGCCCATGAAAACTCAAACACGAGAGGTTTTCTAAATGCGGCTATAACTCAACAAAAAATAAAGGTTCGCGAAAGGAAATAGAAAATATGCATACAAAATGGACAACTACAATGCAATCCACAATCGTAGTCAAAAAAGTTGATTGATGGCCCACGAAAGTTCAAACATGAGCGTTTTCCTAAATGCGGCTATAAGTCAACAAAAAATGAAGGTTCATGAAAGGCAATTAAAAATATGCGTACAGAATTCACAACTACAGTGTTTTCTTAAATGCGGCTATAACTCAACAAAAAATGAAGGTTCGCAAAAGTCCCACGAAAATTCAAATACAAGCGTTTTCCAAAATGCAACTATAACTAAACAAAAATTGTAGGTTCTTAAAACCTGAAAAAAAAATGCATACAAAATGCACAACTACAATACAACTACAATTTATAGAATGCATAAATATAGTGTAAACCATATTCGTAGTAACCAATGTTGATCGATGGACCACAAAAACTAAAAGACGAGCGGTTTCCTAAATGCGGCTATAAGTCAACAAAAAATGAAGGTTTGCGAAAGGCGATGGAAAATATGTGTACAAAATGCACAATGGAGTACAATCCACAATCGTAGTAACCAAATTTGATCGATGGCCCACAAAAAGTCAAACATGGACGATTTCCTAAATGTGGCTATAACTCATGAAAAAATGAACGTTTGTGAAAGGCGATAGAAAATACGCGTACATAATGGACAACTATAGTGCAATCCACAATCGTATTCACCAAAGTTGATAAATGGCCCACAAAAACTCAAACACCAGTGGTTTCATAAATGGGGCTATAACTCAATGAAAAATGAAGGTTCACGAAAGGCGATAGAAAATACGCGTACAAAATAGACAACAACTTTGCAATCCACAATCTTAGTCACTAGACTTGAACAATGGCCCATGAAAAATCAAACACTAGCGATTTCCTAAATGCGGTTTTAACTCAACAAAAAATGAATGTTCGCGAAAGGCGATAAAAAATATGTGTACACAACGCGCAACTACAAACTAATCCACAATCATAGTCACCAAAGTTGATTGATGGCCCTTGAAAACTCAAACACGAGCATTTTCCTAAATGAGGCTATAACTCAACAAAATATAAAGGTTCGTGAAAGGCGATATAAAATACGCATAGAAAATGCAAAACTACAGTGCAATCCACAATTGTAGTCACCAAAGTTGATAGATGGCCCACTAAAACTAAAACATGAGTGGTTTCCTAAATGCGGCTATAAGTTAACGAAAAATGAAGGTTTATGAAAAATAATTAAAATATGCGTATAGAATGCACATGAACAGTAGAATCCACAGTTGTAGTCACCAAAGTTGATTGATGGCCCACAAATACGAAAACATGAGTAGTTTCCCAAATGGGGCTATAACTAACCAAAAAATGAAGGATCGCAAAAGGTGATAAAAAATACACATATAAAGTGCACAACTATAGTGTAATCCAGAAGCGTAGCACCAAAGTTGATCGATGGCCCACAAAAACTCAATCACAAGCGGTCTAATAAATGTGTCTATAACTCAAACATAAAATGAAGGTTCGCAAAAGGCAATAAAAAATATGTGTACTTAATGGACAACTACAGTGCAATCGACAATTGTACTCAGCCAAGTTTATCGATCTGCCACGAAAACTCAAACAGGAGCCGTTTCCTAAATGTGGCTATAAATCAACGAAAAATGAAGATTGGAGAAAGGCGAAGGAAAATAAAGATACAGATTGCACAACTACAGTGCAATCCACAATCGTAGTCACCAAAATTGATAGATGGTCCATGAAAAATCAAATATGAGTGGTTTCCTAAGTGTGGCTATCAATAAATCAAAAATGAAGGTTCACGAATGGCGATAGAAATTACGTATATAAAGCACAACTACAGTGCAATCCAGATTCGTAGTCACCAAAATTGATTAATGCCCCACTAAAACTCAGACCCAAGCAGTTTTGTAAATGAAGCTATGATTCAACAAAAAATGAAGGTTCACGAAAGGCAATAGAAAATACGTGTAAAAAATGGACAACTATTGTAAAATCCACAATTGTAGTCACCAAAGTTGATCAATGGCCTACAAAAACTAAAACACGAGTGGTTTCCTTAGTGCAGCTATAACTCAATGAAAAATGAAGGTTCACACATCTAAAGTGTAGTCATCAAAGTTGATCGATTTCCAAACTTGATCAATCTCCCACGAAAACTCAAACACAAGTGGTACAATTGATAATTATAGTCACCAAAGTTAATCAATGGCTCAAAAAAAGGAAAACATGAGTGGTTTCCTAAATCTGGCTATTACTAGAAAAAAAATGAAGGTTCAGGAAAGGCAATAGAAAATACATGTATAGAATGGGCAACTATAGTGTAATCAAAAAGTGTTGTCACCAAAGTTGATCAATGGCCCACAAAAACTCAAACACGATAGGTTTCTTAAATGTTGCTATAACTCAACAAAAAATGAAGATTCACGAAAGGCGATGGAAAAGATGCGTATAGAATGCAAAACTATAGTGTAATCCACAAGCGTAGTCAACAAAGTTGATCGATGGCCAACAAATACTCAAATACAAGCAGTTTCCTAGATGAGCCTATAAGTAAACAAAAAATGAAGGTTCGCGAAAGGCAATAGAAAATATGCGTACATAATGCATAGCTTCTGTGCAATCCACAATCATAGTGACCAAGGTTGATAGAAGGCCTATGAAAACACAAACACGAGCGGTTTCCTAAATGCAGTATCACTCAACAAAAAATGGAGGTACATAAAAGGCGATAGAAAGTACAAGTACATAATGGACAACAACAATCCAATCCAAAAGCAGAGACACGAAAGTTAATCGATGGCCCATGAAAATTCAAGCATGAGTAGTTTCTTAAAATGTGGCTATAACTCTACAAAAAATGAAGGTTTGCAAAAGGCGATAAAAATTCGATTATAGAATGCACAACTACAGCGTAATCAACAATCGTAGTCACCAAAGTTGATTGATGGCCCATGAAAACTCAAACTCTAGTGGTTTCCTAAATGCGGCTATAACTCAACAAAAATGAAGGTTCGCGAAAGTTGATCGAAAATACGCTCACAGAATGGACAACTATAGTGCAATCCACAATCGTAGTCACAAAAGTTGATCGATAGCCTATGAAAATTGAAACACGAGTGATTTCCTAACTACAGCTATAATTAAGTGAAAAATGAAGGTTCACAAAAGGCAATAGAAAATACACATCTAGAATGCACAACTACTATGTAATCCACAAGCGTAGTCACCAAAGTTGATCGATAGCCCACAAAAACTCCAACATGAGCAGTTTCCTAAGTGCAGCTATTTTCAACGAAAAATAAAGGTTCGTTAAAGTTGATCAAAAATATGTGTACAAAATGCACAACTACAATACAATCCACAATCATAGTGACAAAAATTCATTGATGGCCCACAAAAATTTAAACATGAGCAGTTTCCTATATGCAGCTAGAAGTTTACAAAAAATGAAGGTTCCCGACATGCGATATAAAATACGTGTATAGAATGCACAACTACAATTTAATCCATAATCGTGGTCACCAAACATGATCGATGGCCCACACAAACTCAAACATGAGCGGTTTCCTAAATGTGGCTATAACTCAACAAAAAATGAAGGTTCGTGAAAAGCGATAGAAAATATGTGTACAGAATCGACAACTACAGTGTAATCCACAAATTTAGTCATCAAAGCTGATTGATGGCCCACGAAAACTCAAACATAAGCGGTTTCCTAAGTGCGGCTATAACTCAACTAAAAATGAACTATCGCAAAAAGTGATAGAAAATACGTGTATAGAATGCAAAACTACATGTAATCCACAGGCGTAGTCACCAAAGTTGATCGATGGCCCATGAAAACTCAAACTTGAGGGGTTTCCTAAATGCGGCTATAAATAAAAAAAAATGAAGGTTCGTGAAAGCCGATAGAACATACGCATACAAAATAGACAACTACAGTGGAATCCACAATCGTAGTCACCAAAGTTGATTGATGGCCCATGAAAATTTAGACACAACAGTTTCCTAATTGCACAACTATAACTCAACCAGAAACGAAGGTTTGCGAAAGGTGATAGAAAATACCCATACAAAATAGACATCTAGTTGATCGATAGCCGAAGAAAACTAAAACATGAGCAGTTTCCTAAATGCGGCTATAACTCTATGAAAAAATGAAGGTTTCTTGAAAGGCGATAGAAAATACGTGTACAAATTGGACAACTACAGTGCAATCGACAATCATAGTCAATAAAGTTGATCAATGGCCCAAGAAAACTCATATACGAGTGGTTTCCTAAATACGGTTATAACTCAACAAAAAATGAATGCGTGTGGAAATCGATTAAAAATATGCGTACATAATGCACAACTATAGTACAATCTACAATCATAGTCACCAAAGTTGATCGATGGCCCACGAAAACTCAAACTCAAGCAGTTTCTTAAATGCAGCTATAATTGAACAAAAAATAAAGGTTTGCGAAAGGCGACAAAAAATACGCATACATAATGGACAACTACATTGCAATCCATAATTGTAGTCACCAAAGTTGATCGATGGTTCACGAAAACTCAAACACGAGCGGTTTCCTAAGTGCAGATATAATCATTGAAAAATGATGTTCGTGAAAGGCAATAGAAAGTACGCGTATAGAATGCACAACTACAGTTTAATCCACAATTTTACTCACCAAAGTTGATCAATGGCCCACGAAAACCCAAACACGAGTGTTTTCCTAAATGCGACTATAACTCATCAAAAAATGAAGGTTCGTGAAAGGCAATTAAATATGCTCACAAAATCCACAACTATAGTACAATCTAGAATCGTAGTCAGCAAAGTTGATTGATGGCCGACAAAAACTCAAACATGAGTGGTTTACTAAATGCAGATATAACTCGACTAAAAATGAAAATTTTTGGAAGGTGATAGAAAACAAGTGTATAGAATGAATAACTACAGTGTAATCCAGTATTGTAGTCACCAAGTTGATCGATAGCCCACGAAAACTCAAACAAGAGCATTTTCCTAAATTATAACTCAACAAAAAATGAAGGTTCATGAAAGGTGATTAAAAATATATGTACAAAATGCACAACTATTGTACAATCCACAATCGCAGTCACCAAAGTTGATCGATGGCCCACAACAAATCAAACATAAGCAGTTTCCTAAATGTGGCTATAACTCAACGAAAAATGAAGGTACGTGAAAGGCAATAGAAACTACATATATAGAATCCACAACTACAATGTAATCGACAAGCATAGTCACCAAATTTGATCGATGGCCCACGAAAACTCAAATTCGAGCGGTTTTCTAAATGCGGCTATAACTCAACAAAAAATCAAGGTTTTTGAAAGGTGATAGAAAACATGCATACAAAATGGACAACTACAGTGTAATCCACAATCGTAGTCACTAAAGTTGATCAATGGTGCACGAAAACTCAAACACGAGCAGTTTCCTAAGTGCAGCTATAACTCAACAAAAAAATGAAGGTTCGCAAAAGGCGATAGAAAATACGTGTATAGAATGCACAACTATAGTGTAATCCATAATTATATTCACCAAAGTTGATCGATGGCCCATGAAAACTCAAACACGGGTGTTTTACTAAGTGGGGCCTTAAGTCAAGAAAATATATCTTTTTAAAAAAAAAACTTGTTTCTTCAAAAATCAGATGATTTGGGTCTTTTCAGCACATGAGAACCTATAAAACTGATATTTTTGATTTTCCCAAAAAAAATGGTTTCATAGATTCTATTTTTGAGGGGTTCTTGCAAGTTGGTGAAAATTAAGTTTTTTGAAAAAAGGACGATCTAGGTCTACCGAGAATGACATTCTCTACAAACTCATTTTTTACATTTTTCATAAAAAGATTCAAAAATTGTGTCTCTTACCTCTACTATTTCCACTTTTCAAAAAAGTCTATCTTTTTGAAAAACAACTATTTTGGACGATTAGGGCCTTTTGAGCACACGAGCACCTATAAGACCCATATTTCGATTTTCCCAAAAAAAATAGTTTTGTAGATTATATTTTTGAGGGTTCTTGTATGTTGGTGAAAATTTAATTTTTCAAAAACATGACGATCTGGGTCTACTCAGAATGACATTCTCTATGAAACCCATTTCTTAGATTTTTCGTAAAAAGATTCAAAAAAGTTGCCTTTGTTACCTCTATTGCTTCTACTTTTCAAAAATATCTTTTTCAAGAAAACAACTTATTTTTACCAAGAGCGGAAGATATGGGCCTCTTTAGCACACAAGTACCTATAAAACCCATATATTTTATTTTCCCAAAAAAAATTGTTTCATCGATTCTACAAAACCCATATCTCAGATTTTTCATAAAAGGATTCGAAAAATTTGCCTCTGTTACCTCTACCACTTCTACATTTCAAAAAAGTATATATTTTTAAAGAACAACTTATTTTGTCAAAAAATGGACGATGATTGTCTCTTGAGCACACGAGCACCTATAAAACCCATATTTTGATTTTCCCAAAAAAAAAAAATTGGCGGATTGTATTCTTGAGGGGTTCTTGCATGTTGCTCAAAAATAAGTTTTTCAAAAAAAGGATGATATGGGTCTACTCAAAATGACACTCTCTACAAAACCCATATCTCTGATTTTTCATAAAAGGATTCGAAAAATTTGCCTTTGTTACCTCTACCACTTCTACTTTTCAAAAAAGTTTTTTTTTAAAGAACAACTTATTTTGTTAAAAAATGGACGATGAGGGTCTCTTGAGCACATGAACACCTATAAAACCCATATTTCGATTTTCCAAAAAAAAAATTATTTGGCGGATTCTATTTTTGAGGGGTTCTTGCATGTTGGTGAAACATTAGTTTTTTGAGAAAAGGATGATCTAAATTTACTTACAATGACATTCTCTACAAAACCCCATTTCCTAGATTTTTCATTAAAAGATTCAAAAAATTTGCCTTTGTTACCTCTACTGCTTCTACTTTAAAAAAAAATGGATAATCTGGGTCTCTTTAGCACACAAGTACTTATAAAACCATATTTAAATTTTTCCAAAAAAAATAAAAATCGTAGATTCTTTTTTTGAGGGGTTCTTGCATGTTGATGAAAATTTATTTTTTTGTAAAAAGGACTATCTGGGTGTACTCAGAACGACATTCTCTACAAAACTCACTTGTCAGATTTTTCATAAAAAGATTCAAAAAATTTGTCTCTGTTATCTCTCTGCTTGTACTTTTCAAAAAAATCATCTTTTTGAAGAACAATTATTTTTTTCAAAAAACATACGATCTAGGTCTTTTTAGCACATGGGCGCCTATAAAACCCATATCTTCAATTTTCCCAAAAAAAATTGTTTCATAGATTCTATTTTTGAGGGGTTCTTGCATGTTTGTGAGAAATTAGTTTTTCGAAAAAATTACAATCTGGGTCTTCTCAAAATGACATTCTCTACACAACCCATTTCTCAGATTTTTCATAAAAAGATTCAAAATATTTTCCTCTGTTACCTCTATTGCTTCTACTTTTCAAAAAAATCTATCTTTTTCAAGAACAACTTATTTTTTCAAAAAACAGATGATCTGGGTCTGTTGAGCACACGAGCACCTATAAAACCAATATTTTGATTTTCCGAAAAAAAATTGTTTCATGGATTTTATTTTTGAGGAGTTCTTACATGTTGGCGAAAAATTAGTTTTTCGAAAAGAGGACAATCTAGGTCTACTCAAAATGACATTCTCTACAAAACCCATTTAACAGATATTTCATAAAAAGATTTAAAAAATGAATGATCTAGGTCTCTTTAGCACACAAGCACTTATAAAACCCACATTTTTTATTTTCCCCAAAAATAATAATTGTAGATTCTATTTTTGTGGGGTTCTTGAATGTTGGTGAAAATTAGTTTTTTGAAAAAAGGACGATATGGGTCTACTCAAAACGACTTTCTCTACAAAACCCATTTCTCATATTTTCATAAAAAAATTCAAAAAATTTGCTTCTATTACGTCTACTGCTTCTACTTCTAGAAAAAATCTATCATTTTCAAAAAACGGACGATCTGTGTCTCTTTAGCATACGAGCACCTATAAAATGTATATTTCAATTTTCCCAAAAAGGAAATTGTTTCGTGGATTCTATTTTTGAGGGGTTCTTGCATGTTGGTGAAAAATTAGTTTTTCAAAAAAATGACAATCTGGGTCTACTTAGAATGACATTCTCTACAAAAGTCATTTCTCAAATTTTTCGTAAAAAGATTGAAATTTTTTGCATTTGTTACCTCTACTATTTCTACATTTCAAAAAAATCACTCTTTTTCAAAAACAACTTATTTTGTCAAAAAATGGACGAGTAGGGTCTACTCATAATGACATTTTCCACAAAACTCATTTTTCTCATTTTTCATAAAAAAGTTCAAATAATTTTCCTATGTTACCTCTACTCCCTGTACTTTTCAAAACAATCTATCTTTTTTAACTTATTTTTTCAAAAAATGGACGATCTGGGTCTCTTTAGCACAAACACCTATAAAACGGATATTTTCAATTTTCCAAAAAAATTGTTTCGTAGATTTTATTTTTGAGGGTTTCTTGCATGTTGGTGAAAAATTATTTTTTCGAAAAAAGGACGATCTAGGTCTTCTCAGAATGACATTCTCTACAAAACCCATTTCTTAGATTTTTCCATAAAATGATCCAAAAAATTTGCCTTCTTTACCTCTACTACTTCTACTTTTGAAAAAAAAAATCCTTTCCTAGAATAACATACTGTTTAAAGAAATGGATGATTAGGATCTCTTTAGCACATGAGCACCTATAAAATCCGTATTTTGATTTTCCCCAAAAAAAAAATTGTTCTGTTGATTTTATGAGGGTGGTGAAAAAATAATTTTTCGAAAAAAGGATGATTTGGGTCTACTCAGAACGACATTCTCTACAAAACTCATTTCTCAGATTTTTCACGAAAAGATTCAAAAAATTTGCTTATGTTTACCTCTTCAGCTTCTACTTTTTTCAAAAAAATATCTTTTTCAAGAACAACTTATTTTTCAAAAAAACGGACGATCTAGGTCACTTGAGCACACGAGCACCTATCAAACCCATATTTTCAATTTTCCTAAAAATAAATTGTATCGTAGTTTCTATTTTTGAGGGGTTCTTGCATGTTGGTGAAAAATTAGTTTTTCAAAGAAAGCACATTTGAGTCTACTCAGACTGACATTCTGTACAAAACCCATTTCTCAGATTTTTCATTAAAAGATGCAAAATTTTTGCCTTTGTTACCTCTACTACTTCCACTTTGCAAAAAGATCTATGTTTTTCAAAAAGAAATAATTTCAAAAATCAAATTATCTGGGTATATTTAGCACACGAGCACCTATAAATCCCATATATTTTATTTTCCCAAAAAAAATGTTTTTCGTAAATTCTATTTTTGAGGGGTTCTTGCATGTTGGTGAAAGATTACTGTTTCAAAAAAAGTATGATCTAGATTTACTCATAATGACATCTCTACAAAACAAATTTCTCAGATTTTTCATTAAAAGATTCAATAAATTTGCCCCTGTTACCTATATTGCTTCTACTTTTCAAAAAAATCTCTCTTTTAAAGCGAACGATCTGAATCTCTTTAGTATAGGAGAGTATATAAAATATTTTTGATTTTCCCCAAAAAAACTCTTTCGTAGATTCTATTTTTGAGGTGTTCTTGCATGATGGTGAAAAATTAGTTTTCGAAAAAAGGACGATCTGGGTATACTCAGAATGACATTCTCTACGAAACCCATTTCTCGGATTTTTTATAATAAGTTTTAAAAAAATTCCCTCTATTACCCCTATTGCTTCTACTTTTCAAAAAATCTATCTTTTTCAACAACAACTTATTTTTTCAAAAAACAGACGATCTAGATGACCTTTAGCACACGCGCACCTATAAAACCCATATTTTGAATTTTCCCCCAAAAAATTGTTTTGTAGATTCTATTTTTGAGGGGTTCTTGTATGTTGGTGATAATATGTGTACATAATGCACACCTACAGTGTAATCCATAATCGTAGTCACCAAACTTTATCCATGGCCCACAAAAACTCAAACACGAGTGGTTTCATAAATGGGGCTACAAATCCATCAAAAAATGAAGGTTCGCAAAAGGTGATAGAAAATACACCTATAGATTGCACAACTATAGTGTAGTCACCGAAGTTGATCTATGGCCCACGAAAACTTAAAATGAACCAGTTTGCTAAATGGGGCTATATCTCAACAAAAAATGAAGGTTCATGAAAGGAAATAGAAAATACACATGCAAAATAGGCAACTATGGTGCAATCCACAATCATAGTCACCAAAGTTGACTGATAGCCCATGAAAACTCAAACACGAGTGGTTTCCTACATGCAGCTATAACTTAACAAAAAATGAATGTTCACGAAAGGTGATAGAAAATACACGTATAGATTGGACAACTACAGTGTAATCCACAATTGTAGTAACCAAAGTTGATCGATGGCGAAAAAAAGTCAAACTCGAGCGGTTTCCTAAATGCGGCTATAAAATAAAAAAAATGAAGGTTTGTGAAAAGAGATTAAAAATATGTGTACAAAATGTACAACTATAGTACAATACACAATCGTAGTCACCAAACATGAGCAGTTTCTTAAGTGCGGCTATAACACAACAAAGAATGATGGTTCACAAAAGGGAATAGAAAATACGTGTATGGAATGCACAACTACAGTCTAATCCACAATCATAGTCACGAACACGAGCGGGTTCCTAAATGCGGCTATAACTCAATAGAAAATGAAGGTTCGCGAAAGGCAATAGAAAATATGCGGATAGAATGCACAGCTAGAGTGTAATCCACAAGCGTAGTCACCCAAGTTGATTGATGGCCCATGAAAACTCATACTCGATCGGTTTCGTAAATGAGGCTATAAGTCAACAAAAAATGAAGGTTCGCAAAATGCCATAGAAAATACGTGAATAGAATGCACAAATACAGTGCAATCCACTATCGTAGTCACCAAAGTTGATTGATGGCCCACGAAAACTCAAACACGAGTAGTTTCAGAATTGCAGCTATAGAAAATACATGTATAGAATGCAAAACTACAGTGTAATCCACAATCGTAGTCACCGAAGTTGATCAATTGCCCACGAAGTCTCAAACACGAGTGATTTCGTAAATGCGACTATAACTCAACAAAAAATGAAGGTTCACGAAAAGCGATAGAAAAGACACGTACAAAACATACAATTATAGTGCAATCCACAATCATAGTAACCAAAGGTGATTTATGGCCCATGAAAACTCAAACACGAGCATTTTCTAAATGCAGCTATAACTCAAAAAAATTGAAGGTTCATGAAAGGCACTTAAAATTATGCATATATCATGTACAACTACAGTACAATCCATAATCGTAGTCACCAAAGTTTATCGATGGACCACGAAAACTCAAACATGAGCGGTTTTTGAAATGTGGCTATAACTCAACAAAAAATAAAGGTTCGCAAAAGGCAATAGAAAATATGCATATAGAATGGACAACTACAGTGTAATCAACAAGCGTAGTCACCAATGTTGATTGATGGCCCATGAAAAGTCAAACTCGAGTGGTTTCCTAAATGCAGCCATAACTCAAAACAAATGAAGATTCGTGAAAGGCCATGGAAAATACGTGTATAGAATGGACAATTACAGTGCATTCCACAATCGTAGTCACCAAACTTGATCGATGGCGCACGAAAACCAAAACTCGTTTCCTAAATGTGGCTATAACGCAACAAAAAATGAACGTTTAATGAAAGGCAAGAGAAAATATGCTTACAAAATGGACAACTTCAGTGTAATTCGCAAGCGTAGTCACCATAGTTGATCGATGGCCCACGAAAACTCAAACATGAGCATTTTCTTAACTACGACTTTCTCAAAACGACAAATGAAGGTTTGTGAAAAGCGATAGAAAATACGCGTACAAAATGCACAACTATAGTGTAATCTAGTATAATAGTCACCAAAGTTGATCGATGGCCCACAAAAACTCAAATTCGATTGATTTCCCAAATGTGGCTATAACACAAAAAAATGAAGGTTTCATTAAAGGCGAGAGAAAATATGTGTACAAAATGGACAACTTTAGTACAGTTCGCATTCGTAGTCACCATAGTTAATCAATGGCCCACGAAAACTCAAACATGAGCAGTTTCCTAATTGTGACTATAACAAAACAATAAATGAAACTTCGTGAAAGGCGATAGAAAATACATGTACAAAATGCACAACTACAATGTAATTTAGAATCATAGTCACCAAAATTGATCGATGGCCCACAAAAACTCAAACACGAGCGGTTCCCCAAATGCAGCTATAACTCAACAAAAAATGAAGGTTCATGAAAGGCAATAGAAAATACACATACAAAATGGGCAACTACAGTGCAATGCACAATCGTAGTCACCAAAGTTGATTGATGGCCGATGAAAACTCAAATATGAGCGTTTTCCTAAATGCGGCTATAACACAATGAAAAAATGAAGATTCGTGAAAGGCGATTAGAAATATTCTTACATAATGTACAACTACAGTAGAATCCACAATTGTAGACACCAAAGTCTATCAATGGCCCAAAAAAACTCAAACACGAGTGGTTTCCTAAGTGCATCTATAACTTAACAAAAAATGAAGGTTCGTGAAAGGCGATAGACAAGTGTATAGAATGCACAACTATAGTGTTATCCAGAATCGTAGTCACCAGAGTTTATCGATGCCCCACAAATAACTAAAAAATGAGCGGTTTCCTAAATGTGGCTATAACTCAACAAAAATTGAAGGTTCACGAAAAACGATATAAAATACGCCTATACAATGCACAACTACAATGTTTAATCGACAAGCATAGTCACCAAAGTTGATCGATGGCCCACGAAAACTCAAACTCAAGCAGTTTCCTAAATGCGGCTATAACTGAAACATAAAATGAAGGTTCGCAAAAGGTGATAGAAAATACATGTGCATAATAGACAATTACAGTGCAATCCAAAATCATAGTCACCAAGGTTGATGGATGGCCAACAAAAACTCAAACATGAGCGGTTTCCTAAGTGCAGCTATATAACTCAACAAATAATATAAGTTCACGAAAGACAAAAGAAAAATATGTGTATAGAATGCACAACTACAATGTAATCCACAATTGTAGCCACCAAAGTTGATCGATGGCCCATGAAAACTCAAACATGAGTGTTTTCCTAAATGCGACAATAAATAAAAAATAAAAATGAAGGTTCAAGAAAGTCAATTAAAAAATATGCATATAGAATGCAGAACTATAGTACAATCCAAAATCACAATCACCAAAGTTGATTTATGGCACACAAAAACTCAAACACGAGCATTTTCCTAAATGCGGCTATAACTCAACAAAAAATTAAGGTTCACGAATGTCGATAGAAAATACCTGTACAGAATGGACAACTACAGTGCAATCCACAATCGTAGTCACCAAAGTTGATGGATGGCCCATGAAAACTCAAAGACGAGTAGTTTCCTATATGTGGCTATAACAAAGCAAAAAATGAAGGTTCGCGTAAGGCAATAGAAAATACAGGTATATAATGGACAACTACAGTGCAATCGTAGTCACCAAAGTTGATCGATGGTCCATGAAAACTCAAACATGAGCGGTTTCCTAAATGTGGCTATAACTGAAGAAATAATGAAGGTTCCCCAAAGGCAATAGAAAATATGCGTATAAAATGAAAAACTACAGTGTAATCCACAAGCGTAGTCACCAAAGTTGATCGATGGCCCACGAAAACTCAAACTCGAGCATTTTCCTAAATGCGGCTATAGCTCAACAAAAAATAAAGGTTCGCGAAATGCGATAGAAAATACGTGTACAAAATGAGCAACTACAGTGCAATCCAAAATCGTAGTCACCAAAGCTAATCGATGGCGCACGAAAACTCAAACACGAGCCGTTTATAAGTTCAGGTATAAGTTAATAAAAGTTGAAGGTTCGAGAAAGCTGATAGAAAATATACCTATAGAATGCAAAATTATAGTGTAATCCACAATCGTAGTCACCAAATTTGATCGATGGCCCACGAAAACTCATACACAAGCATTTTCCTAAATGTGGCTATAACTCAAAAAAAAATTAAGGTTCGTGAAACGTGATTAAAAACTCAAACATGAGCAGTTTCCTAAGTGTGCTTATAACTCAATAAAAAAAGATGGTTCATGAAAAGGGATAGAAAATACACTAATAGAATGCACAGCTACAGTGTAATCCACAATCACAGTTACCAAAGTTTATCGATGGCCAACAAAAACTCAAACGTGAGTGGTTTCCTAAATGCGCTATAAATAAACAAAAATTAAGGTTCACGAAAGGCAATAGAAAATTAACATTCATAATGCACAACTACTATACAATCCACAATTGTAGTCATCAAAGTTGATTGATGGCCCACGAAAACTCAAAAAATGAGCGGTTTCCTAAGTGCAGCTATAACTAAACGAATAATGAAGGTTCGTGAAAGTGATATAAACTGCGCATATAGAATGCACAACTACAGTGTAATCCATAATTGTAGTCACCAAAGTTGATCGATGGCCCATGAAAACTCAAAAACGAGCGTTTTGCTAAATGCGGCTATAACTCAACAAAAAATAAAGGTTCGTGAAAGGCGATTAAAAATATTTGTACATAATGGACAACTAAGTACAATCCACAATCATAGTCACCAAAGTTGATCAATGGCCTACGAAAATAAAAACTCGAACAGTTTCCTAAGTGTGGCTATAACTCAAAAAAAATGAAGGTTCGCGAAAGGGGATAGAAAATACACTTATAGAATTCACAACTACAATGTAATCCACAATCATAGTCACCAATGTTGATTGATGGCCCAAAAATCTCAAACACGAGCGGTTACTTCAGAGGAGCTATAATTTAACAAAAAATGAGGGTTCAGAAAAAGCGATAGAAAATACGCCTATAGAATGCCCAACTACAATGTAATCCACAAGCATAGTCAGCAAAGTTGATCGATGGCCAACGAAAACTCAAACTCGAGCTGTTTGCTAAATGTAGCTATAACTCAACAAAAAATGAAGGTTCGCAAAAGGTGATAGAAAATACATGTAGAAAATGGACAACTACAGTGCAATAAACAATCGTAGTCACCAAAGTTGATCAATGGCCCAAGAAAACTCAAACACAAACCGTTTGCTAAGTGCGGCTATAACTCAACGAAAAATGAAGGCCAGCGAAAGGTGATAGAAAATAGGGCTATATAATGCACAACTATAGTACAATCCACAATCGTAGTCACTAAAGTTCATCAATGGCCCATGAAAAATGAAACATGAAACTGCTCATTTTTCATAGATTCTATTTTTAAGGGATTCTTGGATGTTGGCAAAAAATTAGTTTTTCAAAAACAGGACAATTTGGATCTACTCAGAACAACATTCTCTACAAAACCCATTTCTCTTCTTTTTCATAATAAGATTCAAAATATTTGCCTCTATTACCTCTACTGCTTCTACTTTACAAAAAAATCTATCTGTTTCAAGAAAAAAATAATTTGAAAAAACAGACGATCTAGGTCTCTTTACACACGAGCACCTACAAAACCCATATTATTTATTTTCCCAAAAAAAATTGTTTCATAGATTTTATTTTTGAGGAGTTCTTGCATGTTGGTGAAAAATTAGTTTTTCGAAAATAGGACAATCTGGGTCTACTCAGAATGACATTCTGTACAAAACCAATTTCTCAGTTTTTTCACAAAAAAGATTTAAATTTTTTGCCTCTATTACCTCTATTGTTTCCACTTTTCAAAAAAACCTATTTTTTTCAAAAACAAATAATTTGAAAAAAGGGATGATCTGGGTCTTTTTAGCACATAGGCAACTATAAAACCCATATTTTTTATTTTCCCCAAAAAAAATGTTTCCTAGGTTCTATTTTTGAAGGGTTCTGCATGTTGGTAAAAAATTAGTTTTTCGAAAAAAGGAAGATTTGGGTGTTCTCAGAACAACATTCTCTACAAAACCCATTTATCAGATTTTTCATAAAAAGATTGAAAAAGATTGCCTCTATTGCTTCTACTTTTCAAAAAAATCTATCTTTTTCAAGAACAACTTATTTTTTTTAAAAACGGACGATCAGGGTCTCTTGAGCACACGGGCACCTATCAAACCCGTATTTTGATTTTCCCAAAGCAAAATTGTTTCGTAGATTCTATTTTGGAGGGGTTTTTGAGTGTTGGTAAAAAATTAGATTTTCAAAAAAATGATGATCTGGGTCTACTAAGAATGACATTCTCTACAAGACTTATTTCTCAGATTTTACACAAAAAGATTCAAAAAGTTTTCCTCTGTTACCTGTACTGCTTCTACTGTTAAAAAAAATCTCTTTTTCAAGAAAAACTTATTTTTTCAAAAACCGGACAATCTTGTGTCTTGAGAACACGAGCACCTATAAAACCCATATTTCGATTTTCCCCAAAAAAAATATTTCGTGGATTCTATTTTATAAAAAGAGGACAATATGGGTCTAAGCATAATAACATTCTCTACAAAACCCATTTCTCAATTTTTTTATAAAAAGATTTTAAAAAATTTCCTCTGTTACCTCTATTACTTCTACTTTTCAAAAAAATCAATTTTTTTCAAGAACAACTTACTTTTTCAAAAAATGGACTATCTGCGTCTTTCAGCACATGAGCACCTATAAAACTCATATTTTCGATTTTCCTAAAAAATAAATTGTATCGTAGATTCTTTTTTTGAGGGGTTCTTGCATGTTGGTGAAATATTAGATTTTCAGAAAAATGACGACCTGGGTCTACTAAGAATGAAATTGTCTACAAAACCCATTGATCCCATTTTTCATAAAAAGATTTAAAAAAAAATCCTATGTTACCTCTACTACTTCTACTTTTCAAAACAATCTCTTTTTCAAAAACAACTTATTTTTTCAAACAACGGACGATCTAGTTCTCTTTAGCACATGAGAACCTCTAAAACCCATATTTTTTACTTTCCCAAAAAAAAAACTTTCATAGATTCTATTTTTGAGGGGTTCTTGCATGTTGGTGATAATATGTTTATAGAATGCACACCTACAATGTAATCCACAATCGTAGTAACCAAAGTTTATCAATGGCCTACAAAAACTCAAACATGAGAGGTTTCATAAATGTCGTTATAACTCAACGAAAAATGAAGGTTTGCGAAAGGCGATAGAAAATACGCCTATAGAATGCACAACTACAGTGTAATCCACAAGTGTAGCCACCAAAGTTGATCTATGGCCCATGAAAACTCAAAATTGAGCTGTTTCCTAAATGGGGCTATAAGTCAACAAAAATTGAAGATTCGCGAAAGGTGATAGAAAATACATGTACATAATGGGCAAGTACTGTGCAATCCACATTCGTAGTCACCAAAGTTGATTGATGGTCCATGAAAATTCAAACACGACCGGTTTCCTAAATGTGGCTATAACTAAATAAAATATGCATATAGATTGCACAACTACAGTTTAATCCACAAGCGTAGTCACCAAAGTTGATCAATGGCCCATGAAAACTCAAACTCCAGCGGTTTCCTAGATACGTCTGTAACTCAACAAAAAATGAAGGTTCACAAAAGGTGATAGAAAATAAGCGTACAAAATGGAGAACTAGAGTACAATCGACAATCGTAGTCACCAAAGTTGATCGATGACCCATGAAAACTCAAAAACGAGTGGTTTCCTAAGTGCGGATATAACTCAATGAAAAATGAAGGTTCACGAAAAGTGATAGAAAAGATGCGTATAGAATGTACAACTATAGTGAAATCCACAATCTTAGTCACCAAATTCATCGATGGCCGACGAAAAGTCAAACATGAGCGGTTTCCTAAGTGTGGCTATAACTCAATGAAAAATGAAGGCTCATGAAAAGCAATAGAAAATTTGCGTATAGAATGCACAACTACAGTGTAATCCAGAATATTAGTCACCAAAGTTGATCAATGGCCAAAAGGCGATAGAAAATACACGTACAAAATGGACAACTATAGTGCAATCCGCAATCGTACTCACTAAAGCTGATTGATGCCCCGTGGAAACTCAAACACGAGCGATTTCCTTAGTGCTGCTATAACTCAACGAAAAATGAAGGTTTGTGAAAGGCAATAGAATATACGTGTATAAGATGCACAACTACAATTTAATAAAAAATCGTAGTGATGAAAGTTGATCGATGGCCTACAAAAACTCAAGCACGAGCGTTTCCCTAAATGTGGCTATAACTGAACAAAAAATTAAGGTTTGTGGAAGGAAATTAAAAATATGCATACATAATGCACAACTACAGTACAATCCACAATTTTACTCACCAAAGTTGATTGATGCCCCACAAAAACTCAAACATGAGCGGTTTCCTAAATGCGGCTATAACTCAACAAAAAATGAAGGTTCGTGAAAGGCGATAGAAAATATGCGTATAGAATGTACAACTATAGTGTAATCCACAAACGTAGTTGGTGAAAAATAAGTTTTTCAAAACAGGACGATCTTGGTCAACTTAGAATGGCATTCTCTACAAAACCCATTTCTCAAAATTTTCATAAAAAAATTCAAAAAATTTGCCTCTATTACCTCTACTACTTTTCAAAAAAGTCTATCTTTTTCAAGATCAACTATTTTTTTCAAAAAATCGACGATTATTGTCTCTTGAGCACACGAGCACCTATTAAACGCATATTTCGATTTTCCCGAAAATAATTTTTTTTTATATTCTTTTTTTGAGGAGTTTTTTCATGTTGGTGAAAAATTAGTTTTTCAAAAATAGGACGATCTAGATGTACTCAGAATGACATTCTCTACAAAACCCATTTCTGAAATTTTTCATCAAAAGATTCAAAAAAAATTCCTTTGTTACCTCTACTACTTCTACTTTTCAAAATAATCTATCTTTTTCAAGAACAACTTATTTCTTCAAAAAATGGACGATCTTGATCTCTTTAGCACACAAGCACTTATAAAACCTATATTTTTTATTTTCCAAAAAAAAATGTTTCATAGATTCTAGTTTTGAGGGGTTCTTGCATGTTGGTGAAAAACTAGTTTTTTGAAAAAAGGATGATCTGAGTTTACTCATAACGACATTCTCTACAAAACCCATTAATCGGATATTTCATAAAAAGATTCAAAAAAATTGGCAATGTTACCTCTACTACTTATACTTCTCAAAAAAATATATCTTTTTCAAGAACAACTTATTTTTTCAAAAAGCAGACGATTTGGGTTTCCTAAATGTGGCTATAAGTCAACAAAAAATGAAGGTTCACCAAAGGCAATAGAAAATAAGAGTACAAAATAGACAAATACAATGTATTCCACAATTGTAGTTAGCAAAGTTGATCGATGGCCCAAGAAAACTCAAACACGAGTGGTTTCCTAAGGTTGTTGAAAGGTCATGGCAAATAAGCATATAGAATGCACAACTTCAGTGTAATCCACATTCGTAGTCAACAAAGTTGATCGATGCCCCACAAAAACTCAAACATGAGCGTTTTCCTAAATGCAGCTGTAACTCAATAAGAAATGAAGGTTCGTTAAAGGCGATAGAAAATACCTGTAAAGAATGGACAACTATAGTGCAGTCAATAATTGTAGTCACAAAAAATGATCAATGGCCCATGAAAACTCAAACACGAGCGGTTTCCTAAGTGCGGCTATAGGTCAATGAAAAATGAAGGTTCCCGAAAGGAAATAGAAAATACGCGTATAGAATGCAAAACTACGGTGTAATCTACAATCGTTGTCACCAAAAGTTGATCGATAGCCCACAAAAACTCAGACATGAGCATTTTCATAAATGTGGTAATAACTAAACAAAAAATGAAGGTTCATGAAAGGTGATTAAAAAAATGTGTACATAATGCACAACTACAGTACATCCACAATCGTTGTCACCAAAGTTTATCAATGTCCCACAAAAACTCAAACACGAGTGGTTTCCTAAATGCGGCTATAACTGAACAAAAAAAGGAGGTTCGCGAAAGGGGATATAAAATACGCTTGCATAATGGACAAGTAGATTGCAATCCATTAATGTAGTCACGAAAGTTGATCGATGGCCTATGAAAACTCAAACACAAGCAGTTTTCTAAGTGCGTGTATAACTCAATGAAAAAATGAAGGTTCTAGAAAGGCGATTGAAAATACATGTATAGAATGCACAACTATCTTGTAATCCACAATTGTAGTCACCACAGTTGATCGGTATCCCACAAAAAATGAAACACGAGCGGATTCCTAAGTTCAGCTATACTAACCAAAAAATGAAGGTTTAAGAATGGAAATAGAAAATGCGTATATAGAATGCATAACTACAGTGTAATCCACAATTGTAGTCACCAAAGTTGATAGACGGGCAACGAAAAAATGCGTGCATAGAATGCACAACTACAACATCCACAATCATAGTCACCAAAGTTGATTGATGGCCCGAGAAAACTCAAACACGAGCGGTTTCCTAAGTGCGGCTATAATTCAACGAAAAGATGAAGGTTCGCGAAAGGTGATAGAAAATACACGTATAGAAAGCACAACTACAGTGCAATCCACAATCATAGTCACCAAAGTTAATCGATGGCCCACAAAAACTCAAATACGAGCGTTTTTCTAAATGTGACTATAACTAGACAAAAAATGAAGGTTCGTGAAAGGCAATTAATAATATGCGTACAAAATGCACAACTATAGTACAATCTAGAATCATAGTCACCAAATTTGATTGATGGCCCACGAATACTCAAACATGAGCAGTTTCCAAAGTGCGGCTATAACTCAACGAAAGATGAAGGTTCGCGAAAGGCGATAGAAAATATGCATGTAGAATGCAAAACTACAGTGCAATCCACATTCGTAGTCATGAAATTTGATTGATGGCCAACAAAAACTCAAACACGAGCATTTTACTAAGTGGGGCTATAACTCAACAAATTTTTTGGGTAAAATAAAAAATATGGAAAATACACAGTAATAGGATTTTTCATAGTAAGATTCAAAAAAATTGCCTTTGTTACCTCTACTACTTCTACTTTTCAAAAAAATCTCATTTTTTCAAAAACAACTTATTTTTCATAAAACGGATGATCTGGGTCTCTTTATAACATGAGCATCTATAAAACCCATATTTTGAATTCTCCCAAAAAATATTGTTTCGTAGATTCCATTTTTGAGGGGTTCTTGCATGTTGATGAAAAATTAGTTTTTCCAAAGAAGAACAATATGGGTTTACTCAGAATGACATTCTCTACAAAAACCATTTCTTAGGATTTTTCATAAAAAAGATTCATAAAATTTGCCTCTTTACCTCCCCTACTTCTACTTTTCAAAAAAAATTATCTTTTTGAAATAAAATAGTTTTTTTTCAAAAACCAGATGATCTGGGTCTCTTGAGCACACGAGTACCTATAAAACCCATATTTTCAATTTTCCCAAAAAAAATGTTTTGTAAATTCTATTTTTGAGGGGTTCTTGCATGATGGTGAAATATTAGTTTTTTTAAAAAACGACGATCTGGGTCTACTCAGAATAACATTATCTACAAAACCCATTTAAAAAATGGATGATCTAGGCCTTTTTAGCACATCCTACCTATAAAACCCATCTTTTTGATTTTTCAAAAAAAATTGTTTTGTAGATTCTAATTTTGAAGGGTTCTTGCATGTTGGTGAAAAATATGCTTTTCGAAAAAAGGACGATCTACATCTAATAAAAATAACATTCTCTACAAAACCCATTTATCAGATTTTCCTAAAAAAGATTCAAAAAATTTGCCTCTGTTACCTCTACTACTACTTTTCAAAAAAATCTATCTTTTACAAGAACAATTTTTTTCTAAAAAAAATGGATGATCTCGGTCTGTTGAGCACACGAGCACCTATAAAACCCATATTTTCTATTTTCCCAAAAATATTATATCATTGATTCTACTTTTGAGGAGTTTTTGCATGTTGGTGAAAATATGTGTATAGAATGCACACCTACAATGTAATCCACAATTGTAGTCACCAAAGTTTATTGATGGCCAACAAAAACTCAAACACGAGAGGTTTCATAAATGCCGTATAACTCAACAAAAAATAAAGGTTCGCGAAAGGCGATAGAAAATACACCTATAGAATGCACAAGTACAGTGTAATCCACAAGCGTAGCCACCAAAGTTGATCTATGGCCCACAAAAACTCAAAATCGAGCAGTTTGCTAAATGGGGCTATAACTCAACAAAAAATGAAGGTTCATGAAATGTGATAGAAAATACACATACAGAAAAGTTGATCGATGGACCATGAAAACTCAAACATGAGCGGTTACCTAAATGCGACAATAACTCAAAAAAAAATGAAGGTTTAATAAAGGCGATAAAAATATGTGTAAAAAATGGACAACTACAATGCAATCCACATTCGTAGTCACCAAATTTATTGATGGTCCATGAAAACTCGAACACGAGTGGTTTCCTAAATGCTGCTATAACTCAACAAAATATGAAGGTTCGCAAAAGGTGATAGAAAATATGCATATAGATTGCACAACTATAGTGTAATGCACAAGCGTAGTCACAAAAGTTAATAGATGGCCCATGAAAACTAAAAAACATGAGCAGTTTAGTAAATGTGACTATAACTCAACAAAAAATGAAGGATCACAATAGCAATAGAAAATATGCGTACCAAATGGACAACTAAAGTGCTATCTATATTCGTAGTCACAAAAGTTGATTGATGGTCTATGAAAACTCAAACACGTGTGGTTTCCTAAATGCAGCTATAACTCAACAAAATATAAAGGTTCATGAAGGGCGATAGAAAATACACGTATAGATTGCACAACTACAGTGTAATCCACAATCGTAATCACCAAAGTTGATTGATGGCCCACAAAAACTCAAACACGAGCGGTTTCCTAATTGGAGCTATAACTCAAAGATAAATGAAGGTTCGTGAAAAACGATATAAAATATGCATATAGGATGCATAACTACATTGTAATCGACAATCGTAGTCACCTAAGTTGATCAATAGCCCACGAAAACCTAAACACGAGCGTTTTCCTAGATGCGGCTATAACTAAGAAACAATGAAGGTTCTTGAAAGGCGATTAAAAACATGCATACAAAATGCACAACTAAAGTACAATCCACAATCGTATTCACGAAAGTTGATTGATGACACACAAAAACTCACACACGAGTGGTTTCTTAAATGCGGCTATAACCTGAACAAAAAATGGAGGTTTGCGAAAGGCGATAGAAAATATGCGTATAGAATAGACAACTAGAGTGCAATCCACAATCGTAGTCAGCAATGTTGATCGATGGCCCACAAAACTCAAACACGAGCATTTTATCAATGCGGTTATACATCAACATAAAATGAAGTTTAGTGAAAGGCGAGTAAAAATATACGTAGACAATGCAAAACTAGAGTACAATCCGCAATCGTATTCACCAAAGTTGACTGATGGCCCACAAAATCTCAAACATGAGTGGTTTCCTAAATACGGATAGAACTCAACAAAGAAACACGAACGGTTTCGTAAGTGAACAAACGGTTTCATAAGTGCGGCTATAATTCAATGAAAAATGAATGTTCGCAAAAAGCGATAAAAAATACGTGTATAAAATGAACAACTACAGTGTAATCTACAATCGTAGTCAACAAAAAATGAAGGTTCGTGAAAGGCAATTAAAATATGTGTACAAAATGCACAACTATAGTGTAATCCACAATCGTCATCACCAAAGTTGAATGATGGCCCACAATAACTCAAACATGAGTGATTTCCTAAATGTGGCTATAACTCAACAAAAAATGAAGATTCACGGAAGGCTATAGAAAATATGCTTACCAAATGGACAGGTACAGTGCAATCCTCAATCGTAGTCACTAGAGTTAATTGATGGCCCATGAAAACTCAAACAAGAGCAATTTTCTAAGTGTGGCTATAACTCAACGAAAAATGAAGGTTCGCAAAAGGCGATAAAAAATACGTGTATAGAATGTACAACTACAGTGTAATCCACAATCGTAGTCGATTGACAACCCAAGAAAGCTAACACGGGCGTTTTCTGAAATGCGGCTATAACTCAAAAAAAAAAAGGTTTGTGAAAAATGATTAAAAATATGTGTATAGAATGCAGAAATATATCACAATCCACAATCGTAGTCACCAAAGTTTATTGATGGCCTACAAAAACTCAAACACGAGCGATTTGCTAAATGCAGCTATAACTCAAGAAAAAAATGAAGGTTCGCGAAAGGCAATAGACAATTAGTGTTCATTATGCACAACTATAATGCAATCCATACTCATAGTCACATAATTTGATTGATTGCCCACGAAAACTAAAAAGGGAGTGGTTTCCTAAATACGACTATAACTCAACAAAAAATGAATGTTTTTGAAAAGCGATTAAAAATATGTGTACAGAATGCACAACTATAGTACAATCCACAATCATAGTCACCAAAGTTGATCGATGGCCCATGAAAACTCAAATTCGAGCATTTTCCTAAATGCAGCTATAACTAAAAAAAAGAAGAAGGTTTGCGAAGGGAAAAAGAAAATACACGTATAGAATGGACAACTTCAGTGCAATCCACAATCGTAGTCTCCAAAGTTGATCGAAGGTTCACGAAAACTCAAACATGAGCAGTTTCCTAAGTGCAGCGATAACTCAATGAAAAATGAAGGTTCAGAAAAGGTGATAGAAAATACGTGTATAGAATGCACAACTATAGTGTAAACCACAATCGTAGTCACCAAAGTTGATCGATGGCCCAGAAAAACTCAAACACGAGTGTTTTCCTAAATACGACTATAATGCAACAAAAAATGAATGTTCGTGAAAGCCAATTAAAAATATGCATACAAAATGCACAACTATAGCACAATCCAGAATTGTAGTCCACGAAATTTGATTGATGATGGCCCAGAAAAACTCAAACACGAGCGGTTTCCTAAGTGAAGTTATAACTCAACGAAAAATTAAGGTTCACGAAAGGGGATAGAAAATAAGCATATAAAATGCACAACTATAGTGTAATCCACAATTGCAGTCACCAAAGTTGATAGATAGCCCACGAAAACTGAAATACAAGTGTTTTCCTAAATTATATAACTCAACAAAAAATTAAGGTTCGTAAAACATGATTAAAAATATGCGTATAGAATGCACAACGATAGTACAATCGACAATCGCAGTCACCAAAGTTTATCGATGGCCCAGAAAAACTCAAACATGAGCAGTTTACTAAATGTAGCTATAACTCAACAAAAAATGAAGGTTCGCGAAAGACGATAGAATGCACAAATACAGTCTAATCTAAAAGCGTAGTCACCAAATTTGATCAATGGCCCATGAAAACTCAAATTTGAGTGGTTTCCTAAATGTGGCTATAATTCAACTTAAATTACGGTTCAAAAAAGGTGAGAAAATATGCGTACAAAATGGACAACTATAGCGCAATCCACAATTGTAGTCACCAAAGTTGATGATTGGCCAACAAACACTCAAACACAAGCGTTTTAGTAAGTGGGGCTATAACTCAAAAAAAAAAATTGGGAAAAAATAAAAAAAATTGGTTTTATACACATGTATAGGAGTTTTCATAGAAAGATTAAAAAAATTTCCCTTTGTTAAATCTACTTCTTCTTCTTTTCAAAAAATTCTATCTTTTTCAAAATCAACTTATTTTTTAAATAAACGGATGATTTGGGTCTATTTGCAACATGAGAATCTATAAAACCTATATTTTCGATTTTCCTAAAAAATGTTGTTTCATAGATTCTATTTTTGAGGGGTTCTTGCATGTTGATGAAAAATTAGTTTTTCGAAGGGAGGATGATATGGGTCTTCTTAGAAAGACATTCTCTACAAAATCCATTTCTCAGATTTTTCATAAAAAAGATTCAAAAATTCTGCCTCTATTACTGCTACTACTAGTTGGTGAAAAATATGTTTTTCGAAAAAAGGACAATCTGGGTCTACTCAGAATGACATTCTCTACAAAACTCATTTCTCAATTTTTTCATAAAAATATTCAAAAATTTGGCCTCTATTACCTCTACTACTTGTACTTTTAAAAAAAGTCTATCTTTTTCGAGAACTATTTTTATCAAAAAATGGACAATTAGGGTTTCTTGAGCACATGAGCACCTATAAAACCTATATTTTGATTTTCCCAAAAAAAATTGTTTCATAGATTCTATTCTTGAGGAGGTTTTGCATGTTGTTGAAAATTTAGTTTTTCGAAAAACGACAATCTGGATCTACTCAAAACGACATTCTCTACAAAACCGATTTCTTAGATTTTAAAAAAAGATTCAAAAAGTTTGCCTCTATTACCTCTAAGGTTTCTACTAGAAAGTACGCATATGGAATGCACAAATATAGTGTAATCCACTATCGCAGTCACCAAAGTTAATTTGGGGCCCACAAAAACTCAAACACGAGCGTTTTCCAAAATGCGGCTATAACTCAAGAAAAAATAAAGGTTCGTGAAAGGTGATTAAAAATATTTATATAAAATGCACAACTACAGTACAATCCACAATCGTTGTCATAAAAGTTGATTGATGGCCCACAAAAACTCAAACACGAGTGGTTTCCTAAATGCGGGTATAACTGAACAAAAAAAAAGGTCCGCAAAAGGAAATAGAAAATACCTATATAGAATGCACAACTACAATGTGATCCAAAATCGTAGTCGCCAAAGTTGATTGATGGCCCACTAAAACTCAAAAGCGAGCATTTTTCTAAATGCGGCTATCACTAAAAAAAATGAAGGTTCATGAAAGGCGAATAAAAATATGCATATAGAATGCACAACGATAGTACAATCCACAATCGTAATCACCAAAGTTGATCGTTGGCCCACAAAAATTCAAGCATGAGCGGTTTCATAAATGCGGCTATATAACTCAACAAAAAATAAAGATTCGCGAATGGTGATAGAAGATACATGTATAGAATGCATAGTGACAGTGTACAATCCACAATTGTAGTCACCAAAGTTGATTGATGGCACATGAAAACTCAAACATGAGCATTTTTCTAAATGCGTCTATAACTTTAAAAAAATGAAGGTTCGTGAAAAGCGATTAAAAATATGCTTACAAAATGCACAACTATGGTACAATCCGCAATCATAGTCACCAAAGTTGATCGATGGCCCACAAAAACTCAATCATGAGCGGTTTGCTAATTGCAACTATAAATAAACAAAAAATGAAGGTTCACGAAAGGCGATAGAAAATACGCATATAGAATGGACAACTATAGTGCAATCCACAATCGTAGTCACTAAAGTTGATTGGTGGGCCACAAAAACTCAAATATGTCTGGTTTCCTAAAAACAACTATAACTCAAAGAAAAATGAAGGTTCGCGAAAGGCGATAGAAAATACGCGTATAGAATGGACAACTACAGTGCCATCCACAATCGTAGTCACGAAAGTTGATTGATCACCCACAAAATTTTAAACATGACTGGTTTCCTAAATACGTAATCAACAAAAAATGAAGGATCATGAAAGGTGATAGAAAATATGTGTATAGAATGCACAACTATAGTGTGATCCAGAATGCGGCTATAACTCATAAGAAAATGAATGCTTATGAAAGGCGATAGAAAATGCACATACATAATGGAAAACTAAAGTGAATTCCACAAAGTCACCAAAGTTGATCGATGTCCCAAGAAAACTCAAACACGAGCCATTTCCTAAAAGTGGCTGTAACTCAAAGAAAAATGAAGGTTCGTGCAAGGCGATAGAAAATACACATATACAATGCAGAACTACAGTGAAATCCATAATCGTTGTCACGAAACAAAAAATGAAGGTTCTTGAAAGACAATTAAAAATATGCATACAGAATACACAACTACTATACAATCCACAATCGTAGTCACAAAAGTTGATTGATAGCCCTAAAAAACTTAAAAATGAGCGGTTTCCTAAATGTGGCTATAACTTAATAGAAAATATGTGTATAGAATGCAAGACTATAGTGTAATCCATAATCGTAGTCACCAAAGTTGATCAATGGCCCACAAAAACTCAAACATGAGCGGTTTCCTAAATGCGGCTATAAGTTTGCTGACTACGATTATAGCTTGCATTATAGTTGTCAATGTAGTTGTGCATTCTATAATTGTATTTTCTATCACCTTTTGTGAACCTTCACTTTTCGTTGAGTTATAGTTGCACTTAAGAAACCGCTCATGTTTGAGTTTTGGTGGGCCATAGATCAACTTTTTTTTACTACAATTGTGGATTGCACTGTACTTTACATTATGTACTTATTTTTTCCATCGCCTTTCAAGAACCTTCATTTTTTTTTTGTTATAGCTGCATTTAGGAAAGCGCTTGAGCTTGAGTTTTTCGTGGACCGTCGATGAACTTTGGTGACTACGCTTGTGGATTACACTGTAGTTTATACACGTATTTTCTATCGCCTTTCACGAACATTCTTTTTATTTGAGTTATAGCCGCATTTAGGAAACCACTTGCGTTTGAGTTTTCGTGGGCCATCAATCCATCCTTGGTGACTACGACTGTGTATTGCACTATAGTTTTCAATTATGTATGCGTATTTTCTATCACCTTTTGTGAACCTTCATTTTTACGTTGAGTGATAGCCGTACTTACGAAACCGCTCGTGTTTGAGTTTTTGTGGGTCTTCGATCAACTTTTGTGAGTACGCTTGTGGATTATACTATAGTTGTGCATTTTATACACGTATTTTCTGTCGGCTTTTGTGAACCTTCAATTTTTGTTGGGTTATAGCCACATTTAGGAAACCAGTCGAGTTTGACTTATCGTGGGCCATTGATAAACTTTGGTAACTACGATTGTGGGTTGCACTGCAGTTGTGCATTCTATACATGTATTTTCTATTACCTTTCGTAAACCTCCATTTTTTTTGGAGTTATAGCTACACTTAGGAAAGCGCTCATGTTTGAGTTTTCATGGGCCACTAATCAACTTTGGTGACTACGATTGTGGAGTACACTATAGTTCTGCATTCTATACGCATATTTTCTATTACCTTTCGTGAACCTTCATTTTTTGTTGAGTTATATATAGTCTCATATTAGAAACCGCTCATGTTTGAGTTTTAGTGGGCCATCAATCAACTTTTGTGACTATGATTGTGGATTTACTTTAGTTGTACATTTTTTATGGATATTTTTAATCACTTTTCACGAACCTATATTTTTTGTTGAGTTATGGCTGCATTGTGGAAAACGCTCGTGTTTGAGTTTTTGTGGGCCATCGATCAACTTTGGTGACTACGCTTGTGGATTACACTGTAGTTGTGCATTCTATACCCGTATTTTCTGTCGCTTTTCTTGAACCTTCATTTTTTGTTGAGTTATAGCCGCATTTAGGAAACCGCTCATGTTTGAGTTTTTGTGGGCCATGAATAAACTTTGGTGACTACGATTGTGGATTGCACTATAGTTGTAAATTCTCTACACATATTTTTAATTTCCTTTCATGAACCTTCATTTTTTGTTGAGTTATAGGTTCATTTAGAAAAACGCTCGTGTTTGGGTTTTCGTGGGCCATCAATCAACTTTGATGACTACGATTGTGGATTCCAATGTAGTTGTACATTCTGTACACTTATTTTCTATCGCCTTTCACGAACCTTTATTTTTTTTTGGGTTATAGCCTCATTTAGGAAACCAGTCGAGTTTGAGTTTTTGTGGGCCATTGATCAACTTTGGTGACTACGATTGTGGATTGTGTTGTAGTTGTACATTCTGTACTTATATTTTTAATCGCTTTTCACAAACCTTCATTTTTTCTTGAGTTATAGCTGCATTTAGGAAACCGCTCATTTTTGAGTTTTCGTGGGCCATCAATTAACTTTGGTAAGTATGATTGTGGATTGCACTATAGTTGTGCATTATGCAGTGTATTTGTGTTTGAATTTTTGTGGGCCATCGATTAACTTTGGTGACTACGCTTGCGGATTCTATACGCATATTTCCTATCGCCTTTCGCGAACCTTCATTTTTTTTGAGTTATGCCCGCATTTAGGAAACTGCTCATGTTTGAGTTTTCGTGGGCCATAGATCAACTTTGGTGACTACGATTGTGCTTTGCACTGTAGTTGTGCAGTATGAACTCTAATTTTCTATCTCCTTTCACAAACCTTCATTTTTTGTTTAGTTACAGCCGCATTTAGGAACGCGCTCGTGTTTGGATCTCTATGGGCCATCGATCAACTTTGGTGACTACGCTTGTGGATTACACTATAGTTTTTGTATTCCATACGCGTATTTTATATCTCCTTTTGTGAACCTTCAGTTTTTTGTTGAGTTATAGCCACATTTAGGAAATTTCTGATGTTTGAGGTTTCGTGGGCCATCGATAAAGTTATGTGACTATGATTGTGGAATGCATTGTAGTTGTCCATTCTATACGCGTATTTTCTATACCCCTCCGTGAACCTTCAATTTTTGTTGAGTTATCATTGCTTTTAGAAAACCGCTCGTGTTTGAGTTTTTGTGGGCCATCGATACACTTTGGAGACTAGGATTGTGGATTACATTGTAGTTGTGCATTCTATACCCGTATTAGCCTTTCCCGAACCTTCATTTTTTTTTCAGTTATAGCTGCATTTAGGAAACCGCTTGAGTATGAGTTTTCATGTGCCATCAATCAACTTTGGCGATTACGCTTGTGGTGGATTACACTTTAGTTGTACATTCTATACGCATGTTTTCTATTGCCTTTCATGAACATTTATTTTTTGTTGAGTTAAAGCTGTATTTAGAAAACCGCTCATGTTTGAGTTTTTTTGGGCCATCGATCAAGTTTGGTGACTACGAATGTGGATTGTACTATAGTTGCGCATTCTGTACGCATAGTTTTAATCTCCTTTCATGAACCTTCAATTTTTGTTGACATATACTCGCATTTAGGAAAACACTCGTGTTTGAGTTTTTGTGGACCATCGATCAACTTTGGTGACTACGATTGTGGATTGCGTTGTAGTTGTTCATTTTGTAAGTGTATTTTCTATCGCCGTTTGCGAACCTTCATTTTGTGTGGAGTTATTAGCCACATTTAGGTAAAAGCTCGAGTTTGATTTTTCATGGACCATCGATCAGCTTTGATGACTACAATTGTGGATTACAATGTAGTTGTGCATTCTTCGCATATATTTTCTATCGCCTTTCGCAAACTTTCATTTTTTGTTAAGTTTTAGCCAGATTTAAGAAAAATGCTTGTGTTTTTGTTTTCGTGGGCAATCGATCAACTTTGGTGACTACGATTGTGGATTACATTGTAGTTTTGCATTCTATATGCGTATTTTCTATCGCCTTTCACAAAACTTCATTTTTCGTTGAGTTATAGCTGCACATAGGAAAATGCTCGTGTTTGAGTTTTCATGGGCCATTGATCAACTTTAGTGACTACGATTGTGGATTGCATTGCACTTGTCCATTCTGTAGATGTATTTTCTAGCCGCATTTAGGAAACAACTCTAGTTTGAGTTTTTGTGGGCCATCGATCAACTTTGGTCACTACAATTGTGGATTGCACTGTAGTTGTCCATTCTTTACGTGTATTTTCTATCGCGTTTCGCGAACATTCATTTTTGTTGAGATATAGCCACATTAAGGAAACCACTCGAGTTTGAGTTTTCGTAGGCCAACAATCAACTTTGGTGACTCCAATTGTGGATTACATTGTAGTTGTGTATTCTATACACCTATTTTCTATCGCCTTTGAAACACGAGCAGTTTCCTAAGTGTGGGTTTACTCAATGAAAAATGAAGGTTCGCGAAAGCTGATTGATAATATGCATATAGAATGCACAACGACAATGCAATCCACAATCATAGTCACCATCGATGGCCCATGAAAACTCAAACACAAGCGTTTTACTAAGTGGGGCTATATAACTCAACAATTTTTTTGTAGGAAAATTGAAAATATGGGTTTTATAGATGTGTATAGGATTTTTCATGGAAAGATTGTAAAAAATTGCCTCTGTTACCACTACTGCTTCTGCTTTTCAAAAAAAAAAATCTTTTTGAACAACTTATTTTTTAACAAAAGGACAATCTGGGTCTCTTTACAACACGAGCATCTATAAAATCCATATTTTTTATTTTCTCAAAAAATATTGTTTCATAGATTCTATTTTTTAGGGGTCCTTACATGTTGATGAAAAATTAGTTTTTTGAAAAAAGGACGATATGGGTTTACTAGGAACGACATTCTCTACAAAACCCATTTCTTAGATTTTTCATAAGAAGGATTTAAAAAAATGCCTGTATTACCTCTATTGCTTCTACTTTTTAAAATAATCAATCTTTTTCAAAAAAACTTATTTTTTTTTTAAAAATAGATGATTTGGGTCTCTTCAGAACACGAGCACCTATAAAACCAATATTTTTTATTATTCCAAAAAAAATGTTTCATAGATTCTCTTTTTGAGTGGTTCTTGCAAGTTGATGAAAAATAAGTTTTTTAAAAACAAGACAATCTGGGTCTACTTAGAATGAAATTCTCTACAAAACCCATTTCTCAGATTTTTCATAGAAACATTCAACAAATTTGCCTCTGCTACCTCTACTACTACTTTTCAAAAAAGTCTATCTTTTTCATGAAAAAACTATTTTTCAAAAACTCGTGTTTGAGTTTTCGTGGGCCGTCAATCAACTTTGGTGACTATGATTGTAGATTGCACTGTAGTTTTCAATTCTGTATGTGTATTTTCTATCACGTTTCGTGAAATTTCATTTTTTATTGAGTTATACCCGCATTTAGGAAACTGCTTGAGTGTGAGTTTTAATGGACCATCGATCAACTTTGCTGACTATGCTTGTGGATTACATTCTAGTTGTGCATTCTATAGGTGTATTTTCTATCATTTTTTGCGAACCTTCATTTTTTGTCGAGTTATAGCAACATTTAGGAAACTGCTCGTGTTTGAGTTTTCGAGGGCCATCGATAAACTTTGGTGACTACGATTGTGGATTACATTGTAGTTGTGCAATCTGTATGCATATTTTCTATCGCCTTTCGCGAACCTTTATTTTTCGTTAAGTTGTAGACGCACTTAGGAAGCTGCTTGTGTTTGAGTTTTTTTGGGCCATCGATCAACTTTGGTGACTACGATTGTGGATTTTACTATAGTTGTGCGTTCTGTATGAATATTTTTAATCGCCTTTCACGAACCTTCATTTTTTTAATAAAAAATCTGACAAATGGGTTGTATAGAGAATGTCATTCTGAGTACATCAAGATCGTCCTTTTTTCGAAATACTAAATTTTCACCAACATTCAAAAACTTCTCAAAAATAGAATCTACGAAACAATTTTTTTTGGGAAAATAAAAATATGGGTTTTAGAGGTGCTTGTGTGCTCAAGAGACTCTAATCACCCATTTTTTGAAGAAATAAGTTGTTGAGAAAGATAGATTCTTTTAAAAAGTAGAAGTAGTAGAGGTAAACAAAGGCAAATTTTTTGTATCTTTTTATGAAAAAATTGAGAAATGGGATTTTTAGAGAATGTCGTTCTAAGTAGATCCAGATCGTCCGTTTTTTGAAAAACTAAATTTTCACCAACATGCAAAAAACTCCTCAAAAATAGAATCTACGAAACAATTTTTTTGAGAAAAATTGAAATATGGGTTTTATAGGTCCTCGTGTGCTTAAGAAACCCTAATCGTCCATTTTTGGAAAAAATTAGTTGTTCTTGAAAAAGATAGACATTTTTGAAAAGTAGAAGTAGTAGAGGTAACATAAGCAAAAAAATTTGAATCATTTTATGTAAAATCTGAGAAATGGGTTTTTTAGAGAATGTCATTCTGAGTATACCCAGATCATCTTTTTTTCGAAAAACTTATTGTTCGCCAACTTGGAAGAACCCCCAAAAGAAAGAATCTATGAAACAATTTTTTTGGAAAAATAGAAAATATCGATTTTATAGGTACCTGTGTGTTGAAGAGACCCAAATCTTCCCAATGTTTTTTTGTTGAGTTATAGCCCCACTTAGTAAAAAACTTGTGTTTGAGTTTTTGTGGGCCATATATCAACTTTGGTGACTACTATTGTGGATTACATTGTAGTTGTGCATTATATACTCGTATTTTCAATCGCATTTTTCGAACCTTCATTTTTCGTTGAATTATAGCCGCACTTAGGAAACTGCACGTGTTTGAGTTTTTCGTGTGCCATTGATCAACTTGGGTAACTACGATTGTGGATTGCACTATAGTTGTTCATTTTGTATGCATATTTTCTATTGCCTTTGGCGAACCTTCTTTTTTTGTTGACATATAGCCGAATGTAGGAAACTGCTAATGTTTGAGTTTTTTGGGCCATCGATCAGCTTTCCTCACTGTGATTGTGGATTGCACTATAGTGGTGCATAATGCACACATATTTTTAATCACCTTTCACGAATCTTCATTTTTTGTTTAGTTATAATTTAGGAAAACGCTCATGTTTGAGTTTTCATGGGCTATCGATCAACTTTCGTGTCTACAATTGTGGATTGCACTGTAGTTGTACATTCTATACGCCTATTTTCTATTACCTTTCGTGAACAATTTTTCGTTGAGTTATAGCTGGTGAGTACGATTGTGGATTGCACTCTAGTTGTCCATTCTATACACGTATTTTCTATCACCTTTTGTAAACCGAAACTGCTCGTATTTGAGTTTTTGTAGGCCATCGATCAACTTTTGTGAATATGATTGTGGATTACACTGTAGTTGTTCATTCTAGACATGAATTTTCTATTTCCTTTCATGAACCTTCATTTTTTGTTGAGTTATAACTGCATTTAGGAAATCGCTCATGTTTGAGTTTTTGTGGGCCATCAATGAACTTTGGTAACTATGATTCTAGATTGTACTATAGTTGTACATTCAGTCCACATTTTTTAATTGCTTTTCACAAACATTCATTTTTTGTTGGGTTATGCGGCATTTAGGAATCCGCTTGTGTTTGAGTTTTCATGGGCCATCGATCAGCTTTGGTGACTACGATTGTGGATTGCACTGTAGTTGTCCATTTTATACGCATATTTTCTATTGCCTTTCACGAGCCTTTGTTTCTGGTTGAGTTATAGACGCATTTAGGAAACCGCTCGTGTTTGAGTTTTTGTAGGCCATTGATCAACTTTGGTTATAATGCTTGTGGATTACACTGTAATTGTCCATTCTATACACGTATTTTCTATTGCCTTTTGTGAACCTTCATTTTTTGTTGAGTTATATTGCATTTAGGAAACCGCTCATGTTTCAATATTTTTGAACCATCAATCAACTTTGGTCACTATGATTGTGGATTGTACAATAGTTGTGCATTTTGTATGCATATTTTTAATCATCTTTCATGAACCTTCATTTTTTGTTGAATTTTAGCCGTATTTAGGAAAATTCTTGTGTTTGAGTTTTCGTGGGCCATCGATCAAATTTGGTGAGTACGATTGCGGATTGTATTGTGGTTGTCCATTCTATATGCATATTTTCTATCGCCTTTCGGAAACCTTCATTTTTTGTTGTGTTATAGCCGCATTTAGGAAACCACTTGTGTTTGAGTTTTCATGGACCATTGATCAACTTTGGTGACTATGATTGTAGATTGCATTGTAGTTGTGCATTATGAATGCTATTTTTCTATTGCCTTTCGTGAACCTTCATTTTTTTGTTTAGTTATAGCTGCATTTAGCAAACCGCTCGTGTTTGAGTTTTTGTGGGCTATAGATCAACTTTTGGTGACTATGCTTCTGGATTACACTATAGTTGCACATTCTACATGCGAATTTTCTATCACCTTTCACGATCCTTCATTTTTTGATGAGTTATAGCTGCATTTAAGAAACTGCTCATGTTTGAGTTTTTGTGGGCCATCAATAAACTTTGGTGACTACGACTGTGGATTGTGACTACGGAAACTCAAACATGAGTGGTTCCGTAAGTTCAGCTATAACTCAACGAAAAATGAAGGTTCACGAAAGGCGATAGAGAATACGTGTATAGAATGCACAACTATGTTTTGAGTACACCTAAATCGTCCTTTTTCGAAAAACTATTTTTTCCGCAAAATTGAAAAACCCCTAAAAAATAGAATATACAATTTTTTTTTTTTTGGAAAATAAAAATATATGGGTTTTATAGGTGCTTGTGTGCTAAAGAGACCCATATCGTATGTTTTTTGAAATTATTTGTTTTTCAAAAAGATAGATTTTTTTTTAAAAAGTGGAAGCAGTAGAGGTGACAAAGGCAAGTTTTTTGCATCTTTTTATGAAAAATCTGAGAAATGGGTTTTGTAGAGAATGTTATTATTATTAGACCCATATCGTCCTTTTTTTTGAAAAGATAATTTTTCACCAACATGAAAGAACTCCTCAAAAATAGAATCCACGAAATAATTTTTTTTTGAAAAATCAAAATATGGGTTTTATTGGTGCTCGTGTGCTCAAGAGACCAGATCGTTTGTTTTTGGAAAAAATGAGTTGCTGAATTTTTTTATTTTTTATTTTATACTAGAAGCAGTAGACAAAACTAATTTTTCACCAACATGCAAGAACCCCTCAAAAATAGAATCTAGGAAACAATTTTTTTTGCAAAAATAAAAAATATGGGTTTTATAGGTGCTCGTGTGCTTTAGAGTCCTAGATCGTCTGTTTTTTGAAAAAAAATAGTTGTTTTTGAAAAAGATAGATTTTTTGAAAAGTAGTACTAGAAGTAATAGAGACAATTTTTTTTAATCTTATGACAAAAAATCTGAGAAATGGGTTTTGTAGAGAAAGTTGTTCTGAGTAAACCTAGATTGTCCTTTTTTTGAAAAATTAATATTTCACCAACATGCAAGAACCCCTCAAAAATAGAATGTACGGAACAATTTTTTTAGGGAAAATCAAACATATGGGTTTTATAGGGACTCATGTGCTCAAGAGACCTAGATCATTCGATTTTTGAAAAAATAAGTTATTTTGAGTAAATCCATATCATCCTTTTCTTGAGAACCTTGTTTTTTACCAAAATGTAAGAACCCCTCAAAAATAGAATCCACTAAACAATTTTTTTTTGCAAAATCGAAATATGGGTTTTATAGGTTCTCGCATGCTCATGAAACCCTAATCGTCCATTTTTTGAAAAAATAAGTTGTTCTTGAAAAACATAGATTTTTTTGAAAAGAAATAACAGTAGAGGTAACAAAAACAATTTTTTTGAATCTTTTTATGAAAAATTTGAGAAATGGGTTTCGTAGAGAATGTCATTCTAAGTAGACCCAGATCATCCTTTTCTCAAAAAACTAAATTTTCACCACCATGCAAAAACCCCTAAAAAATAGAATCCACGAAACAATTTTTTTCTTGGGAAAATCAAAATATGGGTTTTATAGGTGTTCGAATGCTAAAGAAACCTAGATCATCCATTTTTTTTAAAAGATAGATTTTTTTGAGAAGTAGAAGCTGTAGAGGTAACATAAGCAAGTTTTTTGAATCTTTTTATGAAAAATCTAAGATATGGGTTTTGTAAAGAATGTCGTTTTTAGTGGACCCAAATCGTCCTTTTTTTGAAAAACTAATTTTCACCAACATGCAAGAACCCCCACAAAAATAGAATCTACAAAACATTTTTTTGGGGGAAAATTTAAAATATGGGTTTTATAAGTACTTGTGTGCTAAAGTGAACCAGATCATCCGTTTTTTGAAGAAATAAGTTGTTTTTGATAAAGATAATTTTTTTTGAGAAGTAGAAGCAGTAGAGGTAACAAAGAGAATTTTTTTGTATCTTTTTATGAAATATCTGAGAAATGGGTTTTGTAGAGAATGTCGTTCTGAGTAGACACAGATCGTCTTTTTTTCAAAAAACTAATTTTCCACCAACATGCAAGAATCCCACAAAAATAAAATCTACGAAACATTTTTTATTGGAAAATCAAGAATATAGGTTTTATAGGTACTCGTGTGCTAAACAAAGCCAGATCGTCCGTTTTTGAAGAAATAAGTTGTTCTTGAAAAAGATAGATTTTTTTTAAAGTAGAAGCAGTAGAGGTAACAAAGGCAAATTTTTTAAATTTTTTTTATGAAAAACTTAAGAAATGGGTTTTGTAGGGAATGTCGTTTTGAATAGATCCATATCATCCTTTTTTCAAAAACTAATTTTTCACCAACATGCAAAAACTCCTCAAAAACAAAATCTACGAAACAATTATTTTTGGGAAAATCGAAATATGGGTTTTAGAGGTGCTTGTTTGCTTAAGAGACCCTAATCGTCCATTTTTGAAAAAATTAGTTGTTTTTGAAAAAGATATGGTTTTTTGAAAAGTAGAAGCAATAGAGGTAACAAAGGCAATTTTTTTGAATCTTTTTTATAAAAAATCTAGGAAATGGGTTTTGTAGAGAATGTCGTTTTGAGTAGATCCATATTGTCCATTTTTCAAAAAAAAAAAATTCACCAACATGCAAAAATTCCTCAAAAATAGAATCTACGAAACAATTTTTTTTGGGAAAATCAAAATATAGGTTTTATAAGTGCTTGTTTGCTTAAGAGACCCTAATCATCCATTTTTGAAAAAATTAGTTGTTTTTGAAAAAGATATGGTTTTTTGAAAAGTAGAAGCAATAGAGGTAACAAAGGCAATTTTTTTGAATCTTTTTTATGAAAAATCTAGGAAATGGGTTTTGTAGAGAATGTCGTTTTGAGTAGATCTATATTGTCCATTTTTCAAAAAAATAATTTTTCACCAACATGCAAAAATTCCTCAAAAATAGAATCTACGAAACAATTTTTTTTGGGAAAATCAAAATATAGGTTTTATAAGTGCTCGTGTCCTCAAAAGACCCTAATCCTCCATTTTAAAAAAAATAAAGTTGTTTTTGGAAAAGATAGACTTTTTTGAAAAGTAGTAGTAGAGGTAACAGAGGCAAATTTTTTGAATCTTTTTATGAAAAATCTTAAAAATGGGTTTTTATAGAGAATGTCATTTTGAGTAAAACCCAGACCATCTTTATTTCAAAAAACTTATTTTTCACCAACTTGCAAGAACCCCTCAGAAAAAGAATCTATGAAACAATATTTTTGGAAACATTGAAAATATCGGTTTTATAGGTGCTCGTGTGCTGAAGACACCGAAATCGTCCATTTTTTGAAAATATGATTTTTTCTTGAAAAAGATAGATTTTTTTGAAAAGTAGAAGTAGTAGAGGTAATAGAGGCAAATATTTTGAATCTTTTTTATGAAAAATCTGAGAAATAGGTTTTCTAGAGAATGTCGTTTTGAGTAGACCCATATCGTCCTCTTTTTGAAAAACTAATTTTTCATTAATATGCAAGAACCCTTCAAAAATACAATCTATGATTGTATTTTTTTGGGAAAATGGAAAATATGGGTTTGATAGATGCTCATGTTGTAAAGAGACCCAGATCGTCCATTTAAAAAAAAAAAGTTCTTGAAAAGGATAGGTTTTTTTGAAAAGCAGAAGCAATAGAGGTAATAATAGAGGCATTTTTTTTTAATCTTTCTATGAAAAATCCTATACACATGTATGAAACCAATACTTTCTATTTTCTGAAAACAAAATTGTTGAGTTATAGCCCCACTTAGGAAAATGCTCTTGTTTGAGTTTTTGTCTGCATTTTGGATTACACTGTAGTTGTCCGTTTTGTATGCATATTTTCTATCACCTTTCTTGAACCTTCATTTTTTGTTGAGTTATAGCCGCATTTAGAAAACCGCTCGAGTTTGAGTTTTTGTGGGCCATCGAGCAAATTTGGTGACTACGCTTGTGGATTAGACTATAGTTGTGCATTTTATATGTGTATTTTCTATCGCCTTTTGCAAACCTTCATTTTTTGTTGAGTTATAGTTTCACTTTGGAAACCGATCGTGTTTGAGTTTCTGTGGGCCATCAATCAACTATGGTGACTATGATTGTGGATTGCATTGTAGTTGTCAATTATGTACACATATTTTCTATCACCTTTTGTGAACCTTCGGTTCTAGTTGAGTTATAGCCACATTTAGGAAACCGCTCGTGTTTGAGTTTTCGTGGGCCATTGATCAACTTTGGTGACAATGCTTGTGTATTACAATGTAGTTGTGAATTCTATACATGTATTTTCTATTGCCTTTTGAGAACCTTCATTTTTTTGTTGAGTTATAGCCGCATTTATGAAAACGCGAGTTTTAGTTTTCTTGGGACATCAATTGAATACGATTGTGGATTACACTATATTTGTGCATTCCATATGTGTATTTTCTATCGCCTTTCGCGAACCTTGATTTTTTCGTTGAGTTATAACCGCACTTAGGAAACCACTCATATTTCAGTTTTCATCGGCCATCGGTCAACTTTGGTGACTACAATTGTGGATTGCACTGTAGTTGTCCATTCTGTACATCTATTTTTTATCGCCTTTGACGACCCTTCATTTTTTTATGAGTTGTAACCACATTTAGGATACCGCTTGAGTTTGAGTTTTTCGTGGGCCATCAATCAACTTTCGTGACTAAGCTTGTGGATTACACTATAATTGTGCATTCTATATGCATATTTTCTATCGCCTTTCGCGAACGTTCATTTTTTGTTGAGTTATAGCTGCAATTAGAAAACTACTCATGTTTGAGTATTTGTAGGCCATCGATCAACTTTTGTGTCTACGATTGTGGATTGTACTATAGTTGTGCATTATGTACGCATATTTTTAATCTCCTTTCATGAACCTTGATTTTTTTTTGAGTTATAGTTGTGTTTAGGAATATATTCGTGTTTGAGTTTTCGTGGGCCATCAATCAACTTTGGTGATGTTGTTTGTGGAATACACTGTAGTTGTGCATTCTATACCCGTATTTTCTCTCGTGTTTCGAGAACCTTCAATTTTCGTTGAGTTATAGTTGCAGTTAGGAAACCGTTCATGTTTGAGTTTTCGTAGGCTATCGATGAACTTTGCTAACTACGATTGTGGATTGCACTATAGTTGTCCATTATGTACATGTATTTTCTTTCGCCTTTCATGATGTTCAATTTTGATTGAGATATAGTTGCACTTAGGAAACCGCTCATGTTTGAGTTTTCGTAGGCCATCAATGAACTTTGCTAACTACGATTGTGGATTGCACTGTAGTTGTCCATTCTATACATGTATTTTCTTTCGCCTTTCGTGACCTTCAATTTTCATTGAGTTATACTTGCACTTAGGAAACTGCTCATGTTTGAGTTTTCGTAGGCCATCGATGAACTTTGCTAACTATGATTGTGGATTGCACTGTAGTTGTCTGTTCTATACGTGTATTTTCTATTGCCTTTCATGAACCTTCATTTAGGAAACCGCTCATGTTTGATTTTTCGTGGGCCAACAATCAACTTTGGTAACTACGCTTGTGGATTACACTATAGAAGCATTCTATACGTGTATTTTCTATCACCTTTTGTGAACATTCATTTTTTATTGAGTTATAGCTGCCTTTCAGAAACCGCTCGTGTTTGAGTTTTCGTGGGCCATCGATCAACTTTGGTGACTATGATTCAGGATTGCAATGTAGTTGTCCATTCTGTACAGATATTTTCTATTGCCTTTTGTGAACCTTCATTTTTTGTTGAGTTATAGCCGCATTTGGAAAATACGCATGCAAAATGGACAACTACAGTGCAATCCACAATCGTAGTCACCAAAGTTGATCGATGGTTCATGAAAACTGAAAAAAGAGCGGTTTCCTAAGTGCAGTTATAACTCAACAAAAAATGAAGGTTCGTGAATGGTCATAGAAAATACGCTTATAGAATGCACGGCTACAGTGTAATCCACAATTGTAGTCACTAAAGTTGATCGATGGCCCATGAAAACTCAAACACGAGTGTTTTCCTAAATGCGACTATAACTCAACAAAAAATGAAGGTTCGCGAAATGCAATTAAAAATATGCGAACAAAATTCACAACTACAGTAAAATCCAGAGTCATAGTCCCCAAAGTTGATTGATGGCCTAAAAAAACTCAAATACAATCAGTTTCCTAAATAAGATTATAACTCAACAAAAAATGAAGGTTCACAAAAGGCTATAGAAACTACTCATACAAAATGGAGAAGTACAGTGCAATGGATGATCGTAGTCATGAAAGTTGATCGATGGCCCACAAAAACTCAAACACAAGCAGTTTCCTAAGTGAAGGTATAACTCAACAAAAAATGAAGGTTCACGAAAGGCGATAGAAAATATGCGTATAGAATGCACAACTACAGTGTAATTCACAATTGTAGTCACTAAATTTCATCAGTAGCCTACGAAAACTCAAACACAGGCGTTTTCCTAAATTATAACTCAACAAAAAATGAAGGTTCATGAAAGGTCATTAAAAATATGTGTACAAAATGCACAACTATGATACAATCCACAATCGTAGTTACCAAAGTTGTTCGGTGGCCAACAAAATCTCAAACATGAGCAGTTTCCTAAATGCGCCTATAACTCAACAAAATATGAAGGTTCATGAAAGGCAATAGAAAATACACATATAAAACGCACAACTACAGTGTAATCCACAAGAGTAGTAACGAAATTTGATCGATGGCCCACAAAAACTCAAACTTGAGTGGTTTCCTACATTTGGCTATAACTCAAGAAAAAATGAAGGTTCGCGAAAGGCGATAGAAAATATGCGTACGTAATGGACAACTACAATGCACTTCACAATTGTAGTCACCAAAGTTGATCAATGGTGCACAAAAACTCAAACACGAGCAGTTTCCTAAATGAAGCTATAACTCAACGAAAAATGAAGGTTCGAAAAAGGAAATAGAAAATTTACGTACAGATTGGACAACTACAGTGTAATCGACAGTCATAGTCACCAAAGTTGATTGATGGCCCACAAAAACTCAAACACGAGCATTTTACTAAGTAGGGTCTTAACTCAAAACAATTTTATTGGGAAAATAAAAAATATTGGTTTTATACACGTGTATAGGATTTTTCATTGAAAGATTAAAAAAAATTGCCTTTGTTACCTCTACTACATCTACTTCTCAAACAAATGTATCATTTTCACGAAAAACTTATTTTTTCAAAAAATGGACGATTTGGGTCTCTTCAGCACATGAGCATCTATAAAACTGATATTTTTTTATTTTCCCAAATAAAATTGTTTCATAGATTCTATTGTTGAGGGGTTCTTGCAAGTTAGTGAAAAATCACTTTTTCGAAAAAAGGAAGATCTGGGTTTACGCAGAATGACATTCTCTACAAAACCCATATTTCGATTTTCATTTTTTTTTGAGTTATAGCCATAAATTTTTTGTTGAGTTATAGCCGCATTTAGGAAACCGATCGAGTTTGAGTTTTCATGGGCCATTGATCAACTTTGGTGACTACGCTTGTAGATTATAGTCTAGATGTGCATTCTATACTCACATTTTGTATCGTCTTTCGCAAACCTTCTTTTTTTGTTGAGTTATAGCCATATTTAGGAAAACGCTCGTGTTTGAGTTTTTGTATGCCTTGAATAAACTTTGGTGACTATGATTGTGGATTACACTATAATTGTGCATTCTATACACGTATTTTCTATTCACTTTCATGAACCGTCATTTTTTGTTGAGTTATAGCCGCACTTAAGAAACCGCTCATGTTGGAGTTTTCGTGGGCCATCGATCAACTTTGGTGACTACGAATGTGGATTGTACTGTAGTTGTGCATTCTATACACATATTGGTGACTTCACTTGTGGATTATACTATTATTGTGCATTCTATACACGTATTTTCTATTGCATTTCGCGAACCTTTGTTTTTTGTTTAGTTATAGCCACGTTTAGAAAATTGCTTGTGTTTCAATTTTTGTGGGCCTACGATCAACTTTTGTGACTATGATTGTGGATTACACTGTAGTTGTGCATTCTATACATGTATTTTCTATTGCCTTTCGCGAACAATCATTTTTTGTTGAGTTATATCCGTAGTTAGGAAACCATTCATGTTGGAGTTTTCGTGGGCCATCTATCAACTTTGGTGACTACACTTGTGGATTACATAGTAGGTCGTCATTCTATAAGTGTATTTTCTATCGCCTTCTGTGAAACTTTTTTTTTTTTGGAGTTATAGCCGCATTTAGGAAACCGCTCATGTTTGGAAAAAAGCAATAGAAAATACGCGTACAAAATGGATAACTACAATGCTATCCACAATTGTAGTCACCAAAGTTGATCGATGGCCCAAAAAAACTCAAAGACGAGCGATTTCCTAAGTGTAGCTGTAACTAAACAAAAAATGAAGGTTCACGAAAGGTGATAGGAAACATGAGTATAGAATGCACAACTACAGTACAATCAATAATTGTAGTCACCAAAGTTGATTGATGTCCCAAAAAATTTCAAACATGATTGGTTTCCTAAATGCAGCTATAAGTCAACAAAAAAGGAAGGTTCGCGAAAGGTGATATAGAATACGTGTACAAAAAACTTAACTATGGTCTTATCCACAATCGTAGTCACCAAAGTTGATCGATGGCCTATGAAAACTCAAATATGAGCCATGATAACTACAGTGCAATCCGAAATTGTCGTCACCAAAGTTGATCGATGGCCCATGAAAACTCAAGTATGAGTGGTTTCCTAAGTGTGGGTATAACTCAACAAAATATGAAGGTTCATGAAACGCGATAGAAAATACATGTATAGAAAGCACAACTATTGTGCAATCCACAATCATAGTCACTAATGTTGATCGATAGCCCACGAAAACTCAAACGTGAGCGTTTCCCTAAATGCGGCTATAACTAAACAAAAAATGAAGTTTTGTGAAAGATGATAAATAATATGCGTATAGAATTTACAACTAAAATACAATCCACAATTGTTGTCACCAAAGTTGATCGATGGCCCACAAAAACTCAAACATGAGAGGTTTCCTAAATGCGGCTATAAGTCAATGAAAAATGATGCTTCGCGAAAGGCGAGAGAAAATAAGTGTATAGAATGCACAACTACAGTGTAATCAACAATCGTAGTCACTAAAGTTGGTTGATCGCCCACGAAAACTCAAACACAAGTGTTTTCCTAAATGTGGCTATAACTGAACCAAAAATTAAGGTTCGTGAAAGCCAATTTAAAATATACGCACAAAATGCACAACTACAGTACAATCCACAATCATAGTCACCAAAGTTGATCGAGCGCCCAAAATGTGGCTATAAGTGAACAAAAAATGAAGGTTCATGAAAGGCAATGGAAAATACGAGTATAGAATGGACAACTACAATGTAATCCACAATTGTAGTTACCAAAGTTGATCGATGGGCCACGAAAACTGAAACACGAGCGATTTCGTAATTGTGGCTATAACTCAACAAAAAATGAAGGTTCACAAAAAGCGTTAGAAAATATACATATAGAATGGACAACTACAGTGCAATCTACAATCATAGTCACCAAAGTTGATCGATGGCACACAAAAACTCAAACATGAGCATTTTATAAATGCGGCTATAACTCAACAAAAAATGAACTTTCATAAAAAATGATTAAAAATATGCGTAGATAATGCACAACTATAGTACAATCCACAATCATGTTCACCAAAGTTTATTGATGGCCCACAAAAAATCAAACATGAGCAGTTTCCTAAATACGGCTATAACTCAACAAAGAATGAAGGTTTGCGAAAGGCAATAGAAAATACATGTATAGAATGAATAACTATAGTGCAATCCACAATCGTAGTCACCAAAGGTTATCGATGGTGTATGAAAACTGAAATACGAGCGGTTTCCTAAATGTGGCTATAACTCAACAAAAAGTGAAGGTTCACAAAAGGCGATAGAAAATATGTGTACATAATGGACAACTACAATGCAATCCACAATTGTAGTCACCAAAGTTGATGGATGGCCTACAAAAACTCAAACATGAGCGATTTCCTAAATGTGGCTATAAGTACACAAAAAATGAAGGTTTACGAAAGGCGATAGAAAATAAGCGTACAGAATGCACAACTACAATGTAATCCACAAGTATAGTCACCAAAGTTGGTTCGATGGCCCACGAAAACTCAAACTCTAGCAGTTTGCTAAATGCATCTATAACTCAACAAAAAATGAAGGTTCGTGAAAGGAAATAGAATATACATGTATAGAATGGACAACTACAATGCAATCCATAATCGTAGTCACCAAAGTTAATTAATAGCCCATGAAAACTCAAACATGAGAGGTTTGTGAGATACAGATATAACTGAAGAAAAAATGAAGGTTCGCTAAAGGCGATATAAAATACATGTATAGAATGCACAACTGCAGTGTAATCCACAATCGTAGTTGCCAAAGTTGGTCAATCCCCACGAAAACTCAAGTACGAGTGTTTTCCTAAATGTGGCTATAACTCAACAAAAATTGAAGGTTCGTGAAAGGCGATTAAACATATTCATAGATAATGCACAACTACATTACAATCCACAATCGTAGTCACCATAGTTGATCGATGGCCTACAAAAACTCAAATATGAGCGATTTCCTAAATGCGGTTAGAACTCAACAAAAATTGAAGGTTCATGAAAGGCAATTAAAAATATTCATACAAAATGCACAAATACAATACAATCCACAATCGTAGTCACCAAAGTTAATCGATGGCCTACAAAAACTCAAATATGAGAGATTTCCTAAATGCGGTTAGAACTCAAAAAAAAATGAAGGTTCGCAAAAGGCGATAGAAAATACGCGTGTTGTGGATTACACTGTAGTTTTCCATTCTATACAATTTTGAATTGCATTGTAGCTGTCCATTTTGCACGTGTATTTTCTATCGCCTTTCGTGAACCTTCATTTTTTGTTGAGTTATAGCCGCATTTAGGAAATCGCTCGTATATGAGTTATCGTGGGCAATCGATCAACTTTGGTGACTACGATTGTGGATTACACTATAGTTGTTCATTCTATGATTGTCGATTGTGCTATACTTTTTTTTCTTTCTATAAGAATATTTTTAATCGCCTTTCACGAATGTTCATTCATTGTTGAGTTATAGCTTCATTTAGGAAAACGCTCGTGTTTGAGTTTTCGTGGGCCATCAGTCAACTTTGGGGACTATGATTGTGGATTTATTGTAGTTGTGGATTCTATATGCATATTTTCAATCGTTTATGATGAACCTTCACTTTTTGTTGAGTTATAGCCGCATTTGGGAAAACGCTCATGTTTTAGTTTTCTTGGGCCATCAATGAACTTTGGTGACTACGATTGTGAATCACACTGTAGTTGTGCATTCTATACGCGTATTTTGTATCACCTTTCGCAAACCTTCATTTTTCATTGAGTTATAGCTGCACTTAGGAAACCACTCATGTTTGAGTTTTCATGGGGCATCAATCAACTTTGATGACTGTGATTTTGGATTACACTGTAGTTGTCCATTCTATACACGTGTTTTCTATCGCCTTTTGTGAACCTTCATTTTTTGTTTGTTTTATAGCCACATTTAAGAAACCGCCCGAATTTCCGTGGGCCATCGATCAACTTTCATGACTACACTTGTGGATTACATTGTAGTTGTGCATTCTATATGCATATTTTCTATCGCCTTTTGCGAAGGTTATTTTTTTCTTGGGTTATTGCCGTAATTAGCAAATCACTCATGTTTGAGTTTTTGTGAGCCATCGATCAATTTTCATGACTATGATTGTGGATTGTACTCTAGTTGTGCATTTTGTACACATATTTTTAATCACCTTTCACGAACCTTCATTTTTTGTTGAGTTATATCCGCATTGAGGGAAATGATCATGTTTGAGTTTTTGTGGGCCATAAATCAACTTTGGTGACTACGATTGTGGATTACACTATAGTTGTGCATTCTATACCCGTATTTTCTCTTGTGTTTCACGATCCTTTATTTTTCATTGAGTTATAGTTGCAGTTAGGAAACCATTTATGTTTGAATTTTCATGGGCTATCAATCTACTTTGGTGACTATGATTGTGGATTGTACTGTAGTTTTCCATTCTATACATGTTATTTCTATTGCCTTTTGCGAACCTTCATCTTTTGTTGACTTATAGCTGCATTTAGGAAATTGCTCGAGTTTGAGTTTTTTTTGGGCCATCATTCAACTTTGGTGACTACACTTGTGGATTGCACTATATTTGTGCATTCTATTTGTGTATTTTTTATTGCCTTTCACGAACCTTCATTTTTTGTTGAGTTATAGCCACATTTACGAAACCACTCATGTTTGAGTTTTTGTGGGCCTTCAATCAACTTTGGTGACTACAATTGTGGGTTTGACTATAGTTGTGCATTTTGTACGCTTATTTTTACTCGCCTTTGATGAAACTTTATTTTGTGTTGAGCTATCTAGCCGCATTTAGCAAAACGCTCATGTTTGAGTTTTCCTGGGTCGTAAATCAACTTTGGTGACTACGATTGTGGATTGCATTGTAGTTGTCAATACTGTAAGTGTAGTTTCTATCGCCTTTCGCGAACATTCATTTTTTTTCAGTTCTAGCTGCATTTAGAAAACCACTCGAGTTTGAGTTTTTGTGGGCCGTCGATAAACTTGCACTGTAGTTGTCCATTATGTACACATATTTTTTGTTGCCTTTCTCAAACGTTCATTTTTTTTTTAGTTATAGTTGCATTTAGGAAACCACACATGTTTGAGATTTGGTGGGCCACCGATCAACTTTGGTGACTAAGATTGTGGATTGTATTGTGGTGGTGCATTATGTACACATATTTTTAATCGGCTTTCATGAACCTTCATTTTTCATTGAGTTATAGACGCACTTAGGAAACTACTCGTGTTTTAGTTTTCGTGAGCCATCGATCAAGTTTAGTGACTACAATAATGGATTGCACTCTACTTGTCCATTATGTACGCGTATTTTCTATCGCCTTTCATGAAACTTCTTTTTTTGTTGATTTATAGTCGCATTTAGGAAACCGCTCGTGTTTGAATTTTTAATGGGCCATCTATACACTTTGGTGACTGCCATTGTGGATTGCACTGTAGTTGTCCATTATGTACGTGTATTTTCTATCGGCTTTCCCGAACCATCATTTTTTGTTCAGTTATAGCCTCATTTATGAAACCATTCGTGTTTGAGTTTTTGTGGGCCATCAATCAGGTTTAGTGACTACGATTATGGATTGTACTGTAGTTGTACATTTTGTACACATATTTTTAATCGCCTTTTGCAAACCTTCATTTTTTGTTGACTTATAGCCGCATTTTGGAAAACGCTCATGTTTGACTTTTCGAGGGCCATCGACCAACTTTGGTGACTACGATTGTGTAGTTGTGCATTGTATAAGTGTATTTTCTATCGTATTTCACGAACCTTCATTTTTTTGTTTGTTATACCTACATTGAGGAAACCGCTCCTGTTTGAGTTTTCGTGGGCCATCAATACACTTTGGTGACTGCGATTATGGATTTTACTATAGTTGTTCATTCTGTATGTGTATTTTCTATCGCCTTTTGCAAACCTTCATTTTTTGTTAGAGTTATAGCTGCATTTAGAAAACTGCTCGTATTTGAGTTTTTTGTGGGTCATCGATCAAGTTTGGTGACTACAATTATGGATTACACTATAGTTTTAGTGTAGTTGTGCATTTTGTGTGTATAGTTTTAATCGCCTTTCAGGAATCTTCATTATTTGTTGAGTTATAGCCGCATTTAGGAAAATGCTTGTGTTTGAGTTTTTGTGGGCCATCGATCAACTTTGGTAACTACGCTTGTGGATTACACTATAGTTGTCTATTCTATATGCGTATTTTCTATCGCCTTTCATGAAGTTTCATTTTTTGTTGAGTTATAGCTGCATTTAGGAAACTACTCGTGTTTGAGTTTTTGTCGTCTATCGATCATGTTTGGTGACTGCGATTTTAGATTGTACTGTAGTTTTCCATTCTATACACATATTTTTAATCGTGTTTCACGAACCTTCATTTTTTGTTGAGTTATAGCTGCATTTAGAAAAACTCTCATGTTTGAATTTTTGTGTGCTATTGATCAACTTTTTTTACAACGATTGTCGATTACACTATAGGTGTGCATTGTATATGTGTATTTTCTATCGCCTTTCATGAACCTTCAATTTTTGTTGAGCTATAGCTGCATTTAGGAAACCAATCATGTTTGAATTTTTGTGGGCCATCAATCAACTTTAGTGACTACGATTATGGATTGTAATGTAGTTGTGCATTCTATACTCGTATTTCTTATCACCTTTCGTGAACTTTCATTATTTGTTTAGTTATAGCCGCACTCAGGAAACCGCTCATTTTTGAGTTTTCGTGGGTCATCAATCAACTTTGGTGACTACCATTGCGGATTGCACTGTAGTTGGCCATTATGTATGCGTATTTTCTATTGCCTTTTGTGAGCCTTCATTTATTGTTGAGTTATAGCCGCATTTGGGAAACCAGTTGAGTTTGAGGTTTTATGGGCATGCTTCAGTGGCCAGTAGCTTGGTGAGTCTGCGCTTCCGCCGGTTATTGCAATTATCCTACGTATTTTATGCTTTTTGAACCGCGAATTTTTGTTGAGGTTATAGCGCATTTGGAAGCTGCTTTCTTTGTTTGGGTTTTCTTAGCCCATCAGAATCAACTTTGTGAGATATGATTGGTAGCGGATTATATTGTAGTTGTCGTTATGCGTATTTTATCGCGCTGATAGCGTCGGCTTCATTTTGTTTGAGTTATAGCCACATTTAAGGGCGCTCTTGTTTGAGTTTTTTCTTGGCCAACAATCAGAAACTTTGGTGACTACGATTGTGGATTACTGCTGTTGTTGTGCATTTATACACATATTTTTATCGGCAGCGAGATATATACTATTTTGGATGCTTTTTTATGAAAAATCGAGAAATGGGTTTGTAGAGAATGTCGTTTGAGTAAGAAATGCGGATAAAGTGGTTTTTTTAGAAAACTTCAATTTTTTAATGCGGCATCTGAGAAGCCTCCAAAAATAGAATCTGAGAAACATTTTTTTTTTTTTAATAAATAAAATATTGGTGTTATAGATGATTGTCTTAATGAAATCTAGATCGTCACATTTTTTTGAAATTATCTGTTTTGAAAAAGATAGATTTTTGAAAAGTGGAAGCTTGTAGATGTAAGCAATGGAGGCAATTTTGAATCTTTATGAAAAGTCGAAATGGGTTTAGAGAATATCGTTTGAAGACCCTAGATCGTCCGTTTTTGAAAAAGTGAATTTTCACTTAGAAGCGTCACGAGAACCCCTCAAAAATAAAATCTAGGAAACATTTTTTTTTTGGAAAATCGAAAATATGGATTTTATAGGTGCCCGTGTGCTAAAAGGACCCAGATCGTTCATTTTTTAAAAAGATTTTTTGTTTTTCAAAAAGATAGATTTTTTTGAAAAGTAGAAGTAGTAGAGATAACAGAGACAATTTTTTTGAATCTTTTTATGAAAAATCTAACAAATGGGTTTTGTACAGAATGTCATTCTGAGAAGACCCATGTTGTCTTTTTTTCGAAAAATTAATTTTTCACCAAAATGCAAGAACCCCAAAAATATAGAATCTACAAAACAGTTGTTTTGGAAAATTGAAAATATCGGTTTATAGGTGTTCATGTGCTAAAGAGACTCAGATTGTCCATTTTTTGAAAAAATAAGTTCTTGAAAAAGATAGTTTTTTTTGAAAAGTAGAAGCAATAGAGGTAACATAAGAATTTTTTTTGAATCTTTTTATCATAAATGGGATAAATGGGTGTTGTAGGCAATGTCATTATTAGTAGACCCAGATCGTCCTTTTTTCGAAAAATGAATATTTCATCAACATGCAAGAACCCTCAAAAATATAATTTATGAAACAATTTTTTTTGGGAAAATAAAAAATTTGGGTTTTATAGGTACTCGTGTGCTCAAGAGACCCAAATCGTAAGATTTTTCAAAAAATAAGTTATTTTGAGTAAATTCAGACTGTCTTTTTCTCGAAAAACTAATTTTTCACCAAAATGGAAGGACCCCTCAAAAATAGAATCCACCAAACAATTTTTTTTTGGGAAATTGAAATATGGGTTTTAGATTGTTTGTATGCTAAAGAGACCCAGATCATCTATTTTTTGAAAACATAAGTTCTTTTTGAAAAGGATAGATTTTTTTAGAAGTAGAAGTAGTAGAGGTAAAATAAGAAATTTTTTTGGATCTTTTTATGAAAATCTTAGAAATGGGTTTTGTAGAGAATGTTGTTTTGAGTAGACCCAGATCGTCCTTGTTTCAAAAAACTAATTTTCACCAACATGCAAGAACCCTACAAAAAAAATTAATCACGTTTCATGAACCTTCTTTTTTTGTTGAGTTATAATTTAGGAAAATGCTCGTGTTTCAGTTTTCGTGGGTTACTGATCAACTTTGGTGACTAAAATTATGGATTAAACTGTAGTTTTGCATTCTATATGCGTATTTTATATCGCCTTTCATGAACCTTCATTTTTCGTTGAGTTATAGCTTCACTTACGAAATTGCTCGTGTTTAAGTTTTTGTGAGGCATTGATCAACTATGGTGACTACGATTGTAGATTGCACTATCATTGTACATTCTATATGAGTATTTTCTATCGCCTTTTGTGAACATTCATTTTTATTGAGTTATAGCTGTATTTAGGAAACCACTCATATTTGTGTTTTCGTGGGCAATCCATCAACTTTGGTTACTACGATTGTGGATTACACTGTAGTTGTTCATTTTATTCATGTATTTTCTATCGCGTTTTGCAAACCTTCATTTTTTGTTGAGTTATATCTGCATTTAGGAAACTGCTCATGTTTGAGTTTTTGTGGGCCATCAATCAACTTTGGTGACTATGATTCTGAATTGTACTATAGTTGTGCATTTTCTATGCATATTTTTAATTGGCTTTCACAAACCTTCATTTTTTGTTGAGTTGGAGTTGTATTAAGGGAAATGCTCGTGTTTGAGTTTTCGTGGGCCATTGATCAACTTTCATGACTACGATTGTGGTTTACAATGTAGTTGTGCATTCTATACGCATATTTTCTATCACCTTTCTTGAACCTTCATTTTTTGTAGAGTTATAACTGCTCAAGTTTGAGTTTTCATGAACCATCGATCAACTTTGGTGACTACGATTGTGATTTGCACTGTAGTTGTCCATTTTGTACGCGTATTTTCTATTGCCTTTCGCGAACCTTCATTTTTTGTGGAGTTATAGCTACTTTAAGGAAACCACTCGAGTTTGAGTTTTCGGGGGCAATCGATCAGCTTTCTTGACTATGATTGTGGATTGTACTATAGTTGTGCATTCTGTACACACATTTTTAATCGCTTTTCATAAACCTTCAGTTTTCGTTGAGTTATAGCCGTATTTAGGAAACTACTTGTATTTGAGTTTTCTTGGGCCACCGATCAACTTTGGTCGGTACGATTTTGGATTGGACTATAGCAGTGCAATCTGTACACATATTTTCTATCCCCTTTCACGAACCTTCATTTTTGGACAAGTTCTAGCTGCATTTAGGAAACCGCTAGTGTTTGAGTTTATGTGGGCCATCAATCAAATTCCTTGACAATGATTGTGGATTGTACTGTAGTTGTGCATTATGTACACATATTTTTAAATGGCTTTCACGAATCTTCAATTTTTGTTGAGTTATAGCCTCATTTAGGAAAACTCTTATGTCTGAGTTTTCGAGGGCCATCAATCAACTTTGGGGACTACGATTGCATATTGCACTTTAGTTGTCCATTCTGTACACGTGCTTTCTATTGCCTTTCATGAACCTTCATTTTTTGTTGAGTTATAGCTGCATTTAAGAAACCGCTCATGTTTGAGTTTTCATAGGCCATCGATCAAATTTGGTGACTATGATTGTGGATTGCATTGTAGTTGTGCATTATGGATGCTTTCTTGGGCCGTCAATCGACTACGATTGTGGATTACACTGTAGTTGTACATTCTATAAGCGTGTATTTTATCGCCTGTCCCGAACCTTCTTTTTTCATTCAGTTATAGCCGCACTTAGGGAACCGCTCGTGTTTAAGTTTTCGTGGGTCATCGATCAACTTTGGTGACTACGATTGTGGATTGCTACTTGTCCATTCTGTACACGTATTTACTATCGCCTGTCGTGAACCTTCATTTTTTTGTGAGTTATAGCAGCATTTAGGAAACCACTTGTATTTGAGTTTTCGTGGGCCAACGATCAACTTTGGTGACTATGATTGTGGATTGTACTGTAGTTTTGCATTATGTACGCATAGTTGTAATCGCCTTTCATTAACCTTCATTTTTTGTTTAGTTATAGCCGCATATAGGTAAACACTTGTGTTTGAGTTTTTTCTTTGGCCATCAATCCATTTTGGTGACTGTGATTGTGGATTACACTGTAGTTTTGTATTCTATACACGTATTTTCTATTGCCTTTTGCGAACCTTCATTTTTTCGTTGACTTATAGCCGTACTTAGGAAACCACTCATCTTTGAGTTTTCGTAGACCATTGATCAAATTTGGTGACAACGATTATGGATTACACTGTAGTTTTTCATTCTATACGCGTATTTTCTATCGCCTTTTGCGAGCCTTCATTTTTTTATTGAGTTATAACCGCATTTAAGAAACTACTCGAGTTTGAGTTTTGGTAGATGATCGATCAGCTTTGGTGACTACACCCCTGGATTACACTGTGTTGTAAATTTTATATGTGTATTTTGTTTCGCCTTTTGTGAACCTTAATTTTTTCTTGTGTTATAGCCGTAATTAGCATACTGCTCATGTTTGAGTTTTTGTGGGCCATCGATCAACTTTGGTCACTACGATTATGGATTTTACTATAGTTGTGCATTTTGTATGCATATTTTTAATCAGCTTTCATCATCCTTCATTTTTTGTTGAATTATAGCCGTATTTAGGAAAACAATTATGTTTGAGTTTTCATGGGCCATTAATCATGTTTAGCGACTATGATTGTGGATTGTACTGTAGTTGTGCATTCCTTACGCATATTTTTAATCGCCTTTCACAAACTTTCATTTTTTTGAGTTATAGCTGCATTTAGAAAAATGCTCGTGTTTGAGTTTTTGTGGGCTATCGATCAACTTTGGTGACTACGATTGTGGACTCCACTGTAGTGTTCCATTATGTACACATATTTTCAATCGCCTTTCGCGAACCTTCAATTTTTGTTGAGTTATACCCACATTTAGTAACCCACTCATGTTTGATTTTTCATGGGCCATCAAAAAACTTTGGTGACTACGCTTGTGGATTACATTATAATTGTACTTTCTATACACATATTTTCTATTTCCTTTTGCGAACCTTCATTTTTTGTTGAGCTATAGCCGTATTTAGGAAACTGGTCATATTCGTGTTTTTTTGGGCCGTCATCAACTTTGGTGACTACAATTATGGATTGCTCTCTGCTTGTCCATTTTGTATGCGTATTTTCTATCGCCTTTAGCGAACCTCCATTTTTTGTTGAGTTATAGCCGCATTTAGGAAACCACTCAAGTTTGAGTTTTTATGGGCCGTCGATAAAATTTGGTAACTAAATTTATGGATTGCATTGTAGTTGTCCATTTTGTACACGTATTTTCTATCGTCTTTCACGAAACTTTTTTTTTTTTAGTTATTTCCGCATTTAAGAAACTTCTCATTTTTGAGTTTTCATGGCCCATCCATCGGCTTTGGTGACTATGATATTGGACTGTACTGTATTTGTGCATTTTGTATACATATTTTTAATCGTCTTTCATGAAACTTCATTTTTTGTTGAGTTTTAGCCGCATTTAGGAAAACGATCGTGTTTGGGTTTTCGTGTGATATCGATCAACTTTGGTAATTAAAATTGTGGATTGTATTTTAGTTGTGCAATCTGCAAGCATTATTTTTAATTGCCTTTCACGAACCTTTATTTTTTGTTGAGTTATAGCCGCATTTATGAAAAAGCTCATGTTTGAGTTTTCGTGGGGCATCAATCAACTTTGGTGACTACGATTGTGGATTGAACTGTAGTTGTGCATTTTGTACTTGTATTTTCTATTGCCTTTCGTGAAATTTATTTTTTGTTGAGTTATGCACACATTTAGGAAACCACTTGTGTTTTAGTTTTCATGGGCCATCGATCAACTTTGGTAACTATGTTTGTGGATTGCACTGTGGTTGTGCATTCTCTATTCATTTTTTGTTGAGTTAATGCTGAAATTAGTAAACCGCTCTCATGTTTGAGTTTTTTTGAGACATCGATCAACTTTGGTGACTACAATTCTAGATTGTACTATAATTGTGCATTATGTACGCATATTTTTAGTCATTTTTCATGAGCATTCCTTTTCTGTTGACTTATAGCCGTATTTAGGAAACCTCTCGAGTTTTAGTTTTCTTGGGCCACCGATCAACTTTGGTGACTACACTTGTGTATTACACCGTAGTTGTGCATTCTATACTTGTATTTTCTATCACCTTTCGTGAACCTTCATTTTTTTTTGAGTTATAGCCGCATTTAGGAAACCGCTCGTATTTGAGATTTCATAGGCCATCAATGAACTTTGGTGAATACGATTGTGGATTGCACTATAGTTGTCCATTATGTATGCGTATTTTCTATTGTCTTTTGTGAACCTTCATTTTTTGTTGAGTTATAGCCGTATTTAGGAAACCGCTCATATTTGAGTTTTCGTGGGCTATTGATATACTTTGGTGACTACGATTGTGGATTGTACTGCAGTTTTGCATTATGTTTGCAGTTTTTTAAATCGCCTTTCACGAACCTTCATTTTTTGTTGAGTTATAACCACATAGGGAAAACGCTTGTGTTTGATTTTTCTTGGGCCATCGATCAACTTTGGTGACTACGATTGTGGATTACACTTTAGTTTTGCATGCTATACGGGTATTTTCTATAACCTTTTGCGAACGTTTATTTTTTGTTGAGTTATAACTGCACTTAGGACACCTCTCTTGTTTGAGTTTTCGTAGGCCATCGATCAACTTTGGTGACTATGATTGTGGATTGCACATTTATAGTGTAATCCACAATCGTAGTCAGCAAATTTGATTAATGGCTCACGAAAACTCAAACACGAGTGTTTTCCTATATGTGACTATAACCCAACAAAAATTGAAGGTTCATGAAAGGCAATTAAAAATATGCATACAAAATGCACAACTATAGTAAAATCTAGAGTCGTAGTCACCAAAGTTGATTGATGGCCCACAAAAACTCAAATACGGGCGGTTTCCTAAATAAGACTATAACTCAACAAGAAATGAAGGTTCACAAAAGGCTATAGAAAGTATGCATACAAAATGGACAACTACAGTGCAATTCACAATCGTAGTCACGAAAGTTGATCGATGGCCCACAAAAATTCAAACACAAGCGGTTTCCTAAGTGAAGGTATAACTCAACGAAAAATGAAGGTTCATGATAGGTGATAGAAAATACGCATATAAAATGCACAACTACATAGATCAACTTTGGTAACTACGCTTGTGGATTACACTGTAGTTGTGCATTCTATAGGCGTATTTTCTATCGCCTTTCACGAACCTTCATTTTTAGTTGAGTTATAGCGACATTTATGAAACCTCTCGTGTTTGAGTTTTTGTCGACCATTGACAAACTTTGGTGACTACGATTGTGGATTACACTGTAGGTGTGCATTCTATACACATATTCTCACCAACATGCAAGAACCCCTCAAAAAAAGAAACTACAAAACAATATTTTTTGGTAAAATAGAAAATATGGGTTTTATAGGTGCTTGTGTGCTAAAGAGACCTAGATTGTCCTTTTTTTGAAAAAATAAGTTATTTTTCGAAAAGATAGATTTTTCAATTTAAGTAGAAGCAGCAGAGGTAATAGAGGAAATTTTTTTGAATCTTTTTATGAAAAATATGAGAAATGGGTTTTGTAGAGAATGTCATTCTGAGTAGACCCATATTGTCCTTTTTTCGAAAAACTAATATTTCACCAACATGCAAGAACCCCTCAAAAATAGAATCTACGAAACAATTTTTTTTCGGAAAATCAAAATATTTTATAGGTGCCCATGTGTCAAGATATTCAGATCTTCCGTTTTTTGAAAAAATAAGTTGTTCTTGAGACAAATAGATTTTTCCGAAAACTAGAAGCAGTATAGGTAACAAAGGCAAATTTTTTGAACCTTTTTATGAAAAATCAGAAAAATGGGTTTTGTAGAGAATGCCGTTTTGAGTAGAACTAGTTTGTCCATTTTTCGAAAAATAATTTTTCATCAACATGCAAGAACCCCTAAAAAATAGAATCTACAAAACTTTTATTTCAGGAAAATTTAAAATATGGGTTTTATAGGTGCTTGTGTGCTCAACAAACTGAGATCGTCCATTTTTGTAAAAAATAAGTTGTTCTTGAAAAAGATAGATTTTTTTAAAAGTAGAAGTAGTAGAGGTAATAGAGGAATTTTTTTTTAATCTTTTTTTGAAAAATTTGAGAAATGGGTTTTATAGAGAATGGTATTCTGATTAGACGAAGATCGTGCTCTTTTCGAAAAGCTAATTTTTCACCAACATGCAAGAACCCCTGAAAAATAGAATCTATAATTTTTTTTGTTTTGGGAAAATGAAAATATGGGTTTTGTAGGTGCTCGTGTGCTGAAGAGAACCAGATTGCCCGTTGTTTGAAAAGATAAGTTCTCGAAAAAGAGATATTTTTTAAAAGTAGAAGCAATGGAGGTAGAGGCAAGTTTTTTGAATCTTTTTATGAAAAATCTGAGAAATGAGTGTTGTAGAGAATGTCATTCTGAGTAGACCCAGATTGTCCTTTTTTCAAATAGCTAATTTTTCGCCAACATGCAAGAACTACTCAAAAATAAAGTCCACGAAACAATTTTTTTTGGGAAAATATAAATATGGGTTTTATAGGTGCTTGTGTGCTCAAGAGACCCAGATTGTCCATTTCTTGAAAAAATAAGTTTTTTTTGAAAATGAGATTTTTTTGAAAAGTAGTAGTAGAGGTAACATAGGAATTTTTTTTAATCTTTTTGTGAAAAATTTGAGAAATGAGTTTTGTAGAGAATGTCGTTCTTAGTAGACCCAAATAATCCTTTTTTCAAAGAACTAATTTTTTACCAAGATGCAAGAACCCCTCAAAAATAGAATCTACGAAATAATTTTTCTTTGGGAAAATCAAAATACGGGTTTTATAGGTGTTGGTGTACTCAAGAGACCCTGATCGTCCATTTTTTGAAAAAATAAGTTGTTCTTGAAAAAGAGTTTTTTTTGAAAAGTAGAAGTAGTAGAGGTAATAGAGGCAAATTTTTTGAATCTTTTTATGAAAAATCTGAGAAATGGGTTTTGTAGAGAATGTTTTTTTTGAGAAGACCCAGATCGTCCTTTTTTCAAAAAACTAATTTTTCACCAACATGCAAAAACCTCTCAAAAATAGAATCTAGGAAATAATTTTTTTTGGGAAAATATAAAATATTGGTTTTATAGGTGCCCGTGTGCTAAAAAGACCCAGATCATCCATATTTTGAAAAAAATATTTGTTCTTCAAAAACATATATTTTTTCAAAAAGTTTAAGTAGTAGAGATAACAAAGACATTTTTTTTCAAACTTTTTATGAAAATTCTAACAAATGGGTTTTGTAGAGAATGTCTTTTTGAGTTGACCTAGATTGTCCCATTTTCGAATAACTATTTTTTCACCAACATGCAAGAACCCCTCAAAAATAGAATCTCTGAAACAATTTTTTTTTGAAAATCGAAAATATCGGTTCTATAGGTGTTTGTGTGCTAAAGAGACGCAGATCGTTCGTAGAAGCAGTAGAGGTAATAGAGGCAAATCTTATGAATCTTTTTTATGAAAAATATGAGAAATAGGTTTTGTAGAGATTGTCGTTCTGAATAAACCCATATTGTCCTTTTTTAGAAAAACTAAATTTTCATCAACATGCAAGAATCCCTCAAAAATAGAATCTATGAAACAATATTTTTTGGGAAAATCAAGAATATGGGTTTTATAGATGCTCATGTTGTAAAAAGACCCAAATCTTTCATCTTTTTACGAAACAAGTTGTTCTTGAATAAGATAGATTTTTTTGAAAACCAGAAGTAGTAGAGGTAACAAAGGAATTTTTTTTTAATCTTTCTATTAAAAATCCTATAAACGTGTATAAAACCCATATTTTTGTTTTTCCCAAAAAATATTTGTTGAGTTATAGCCCGCTTAGTAAAACACTCCTGTTTGAGTTTTTGTGGGCCATCGATCAACTTTCATGAGTACGATTGTGGATTGCACTATAGTTGTGCATTCTACACGCGTATTTTCTATTAGCTTTCGCAAACAATCATTTTTCATTGAGTTATAGCCTCACTTAGCGAACTACTCGTGTTTGAGTACTCGTGGGCCATCGATCAGATTTGGTGACTCCGCTTGTGGAATACATTGTAGTTGTCCATTCTATGTGTATTTTCTATCGCCTTTCGTGAACCTTCATTTTTTGTTGAGTTATAGCCGCATTTAGGAAACTGGTCATGTTTGATTTTTTTTCAGCCATCAATCAACTTTCATGACTATGATTGTGGATTGTACTATAGTTGTGCATTTTGTATGCATATTTTTAATCACCTTTCACGAACATTCCTTTTTTTTTGAGTTATAATTTAGGAAAACACTCGTATTTGAATTTTCGTGGGATATTGATCAACTTTGGTGACTACGATTGTGGATTGCATTGTAGTTGTTCATTTTGTACGCGTATTTTCTATCGCCTTTTGTGAACCTTCATTTTTTGTTGAGTTATAGCTATGTTTAGCAAACCACTCGTATTTGAGTTTTCGTGGTCATTGATCAACATTGTTGACTACGATTGTGGATTACACTGTAGTAGTTCATAATATACCCATATTTTCTATCGCCTCTCGCAAACCTTCATTTTTTGTTTAGTGATAGTTGCATTTAGGAAACAACTCATGTTTTAGTTTTTGTGGGCCATCAATCAACTTTGTTGACTACGAATATCAATTGTACTATAGTTATGCATTTTGTACGCATATTTTTAATCGCTTTTCACAAACATTCATTTTTTGTTGAGTTATAGCCATATTTAAAAAACCACTCGTATTTGAGTTTTCTTGGGCCATCGACCAGCTTTGGTGACTATGATTGTGGATTACACTGTATTGGTCCAATATGTATGCGTATTTTCTATCACCTTTCAAGAACCTTCATTTTTCGTTGAGTTATAGCCGCATGTCAGAAACCGCTCGTGTTTGAGTTTGCATTGGCCATTAATCAATTTTGGTGACTACGATGGTGGATTGAACTACAGTTGTCCATTTTGTATGCGTATTTTCTACCACTTTTCGCGAACCTTCGTTTCGGGTTGAGTTATAGCCGTATTTACGAAACCGCTCGTGTTTGAGTTTTCGTGGGCCATTGATCAACTTTGGTGACAACGCTTGTGGATTACACTGTAGTTGTCCATTCTATACACATATTTTTTATTGCGTTTCGTGAACCTTCATTTTTTGTTCATTTATAGCTGCATTTAGGAAACTGCTCATGTTTGAGTTTTTTTTGCTATCGATCAACTTTGGGGACTATGATTGTGGATTGTACTATAGTTGTTCATTCCATATGCATATTTTTAATCGAATTTCATTTACCTTCATTTTTTGTTGAGTTATAGCCGAATTTGGGAAAACGCTTGTGTTTGAGTTTTCCTGGGACATCAATAAACTTTAGTGACTCCGATTATGAATCGCACTCTAGTTGTCAATTCTTTACGCGTATTTTCTATCGCCTTTCTTGAACCTTCATTTTTTGTTGAGTTATTGCCACATTTAGGAAAGTACTCGTGTTTGATTTTTTGTGGGCCATCGATCAACTTTGGTGACTACGATTACGAATTGCATTGTAGTTGTGCATTATCAACACTAATTTTCTATCAGCTTTCGCGAACCTTCATTTTTTGTGGAGTTATAGCCACATTAAGCAAACCGCACATGTTTGAGTTTTATTGGGCCATTGATCAACTTTAGTGACTACGCTTCTAGATTACAGTGTAGTTGTGCATTCTATACACATATTTTCTATCACCTTTCGTGATCCTTCATTTTTTTTCAAGTTATAACAATATTTAGCAAACCTCTCATGTTTGAGTTTTTTCCGGCTATCAATAAACTTTGGTGACTACGACTATGGATTGTACTATAGTTGTGCATTCTATATGCAAAATTTTAATCATTTTTCATGAACCTTCATTTTTTGTTCAGTTATAGCTGCATTTAGAAAAATGCTCGTGTCAGTTTTCTTGGGCCATCAATCAACTTTGGTGACTACGATTGTGGATTACACTGTAGTTCTGCATTTTGTACGTGTATTTTCTATCGCCTTTCATGAGCCTTCATTTTTTGTTGAGTTTAGCGGCACTTAGGAAAGCGGTCATGTTTTAGTTTTCATGGGCCATCGATCAACTTTGGTGACTAGGATTGTGGATTGCACTGTTGTTTTCCATTTTGTACACGTATTTTTTTTTGCCTTTTGCGAACCATCATTTTTTGTTAACTTATACCCGCATTTAGGAAACACTCGTGTTTGAGTTTTCGTCGGCCATCGATCAACTTTGGGGACTACGATTGTGGATTACACAACAGTTGTGCATTCTATATGTGTATTTTCAATCGGCTTTCGAGAACCTCAGTTTTTCATTGAGTTATTACCACACTTAGAAAACCGCTCGTGTTTGAGTTTTCATGGGCCATAAATCAATTTTAGTTACTACATTAGTGAATTGCACTCTACTTATCTAGTGAGTTATAGCCGCATTTAGGAAACCTCTTGTGTTTGAGTTTTCATGGGCCATCGATAACCTTTGGTAGTCACGCTTGTGGATTACACTTTAGTTGTGCATTCTATACATGTATTTTCTATTGCCTTTCGCGAACTTTAATTTTTTTTTGGGTTAGAGCCATATTTAGGAAAACGCTCGTGTTTGAGTTTTCACAGACCATCGATGAACTTTGGTGACTACGATTATGGATTACACTACAGTTGTCCATTTTTTACGCATATTTTCTATCGCCTTCCGTAAACCTTTATTTTTTGTTGCCTTATATCCGCATTTCTGAAATCGCTCCATTTTGAGTTTTTGTGGGCCATCAATCAACTTTCCTAAACTTACGATTGTGGATTGAATTCTAGTTGTGCATTTTGTATGCGTATTTTTAATCGCCTTTCATGAACTTTCATTTTTTTTGGGTTATAGCCTCATCTAGGAAGATGATCGTGTTTAAGTTTTTGTGGGCCATCAATTAACTTGGTGACTACGATTCTGGATTACACTATAGTTGTGCATTCTATATGTGTATTTTCTATCGCCTTTCGTGAACCTTCATGTTTCATTGAGTTATCGCTGCACTTAGGAAACTACTTATTTTTGAGATTTCGTGGGCTATTGATCAACTTTGGTGAGTACGCTTATGGATTACACTATAGTTGTGCATTCTATATGCGTATTTTCTATAGCCTTTCGCAAACCTTCATTTTTGTTGAGTTAAAGCCGCATATAAGAAACTGCTCATGGTTGAGTTTTTTTGGGCCATTGATCAACTTTGGTGACTACGATTGTCGGTTGCACTGTAGTTGTCGATTTTGTGTGTATATTTTCTATCACCTTTCGTGAACCTTCATTTTTTGTTGAGTTATAGTAGCATTTAGGAATCTGCTCGAGTTTGAGTTTTCGTGGGCCATCGATCAACTTTTGTAACTACGCTTGTGGATTACACACTAGTTGTGCATTCTGCATGCGTATTTACAATCGCTTGTGAATACGCTTGTGAATTACATTGTAGTTGTGCATTATATACTTGTATTTTCTATTGCCTTTTGCAAACCTTCATTTTTTGCTGAGTTATAGGCGCATTTGTGAAACTGCTCATGTTTGAGTTTTTGTGGGTCATCTATCAAATTTAATGACTACGATTGTAGATTGTACTATAGTTGTCCATACTGTATGCATATTGTCAACAAGCTTTCACGAACCTTCATTTCTTGTTGAGTTATAGCCAAATTTAGGAAAACGCTCGTGTATGAGTTTTCGTGAGAAATCGATCAACTTTGGTGACTACGATTGTGGATTACACTGTAGTTCTGCATTCTATACGCGTATTTTCTATTGCCTATCATGAACATTCATTTTTCAATGAGTTATACCTGTAGTGAAGAAATAGCTCGTGTGTCAATTTGTGTGCGCCATCGATCAGCTTTGCTGACTACGATTTTGGATTGCACTATAGTTGTCCATTTTGTACATGTATTTTCTATCGCAATTCGCAAACCTTGTTTTTTGTTGAGTTATCGCCGCATTTAGGAAAACGATCGAGTTTGAGTTTTTGTGGGCCATCGATCAACTTTGGTGGCTACTTTTGTGGATTACACTGTAGTTTTACATTCTATACGTGTATTTTCTATTGCCTTTTGTGAACCTTAATTTTTTTATTGAGTTATAGCCACATTTAGGAAACCGCTCATGTTTTCATTTTATTGGGTCATCTATCAAATTTGGTGAATACGATTGTGGATTTTACTATAGTTGTGCATTCTGTACACATATTTTTAATTGCCTTTCATGAACCTTCATTTTTTGTTGAGTTATAGCCACATTTAGTAAAATGCTCGTCTCTGAGTTTTCGTGGGCCATCAATCAACTTTGGTGACTACGATTGTTGATTACACTTTACTTGTCCATTTTGTATGCATATTTTCTATCGCCTTTATGGAACCTTCATTTTTTATTGAGTTATAGCCGCATTTAGGAAACCGCTCGTCTTTGAGTTTTTCGTGGGCCATTGATCAACTTTGGTGACTATGATTGTGGATTGCACTGTAGTTTTCCATTTTGTACTTGTATTTTCTATCGCCTTTCAAGAACCTTCATTTTTTGTTGAGTTATACTGCATTTAGGAAACTGTTCGAGTTTGAGCTTTTGTGGGCTATCTATCAACTTTGGTGACTACGCTTGTGGATTACATTTTAATTAGGCATTCTATAGGTGTATTTTCTATCGCTTTTTGTGAACCTTCATTTTTTTTATTTATAGCCGCATTTAGGAAACCACTCGTCTCTGAGTTTTCATGGGCCATTGATAGATTTTGGTGACTACAATTATCCATTACACTGAAATTGTCCATTATATATGCGTATTTTCTATCACCTTTCGTGAACCTTCATTTTTTGTTAAGTTATAGTTGCAGTTAGGAAACCACTTATTTTTGAGTTTTTTTGGGCCATTGATCAACATTGGTGACAACGATTGTGTATTACATTGTAGTTGTAAGTGTATTTTCTATCTCCTTTTGTGAACGTTCATTTTTTGTTGAGTTATAGCCACACTTAGGAAACCGCTCGTGTTTGAGTGTTTGTGGGCTATAGATCAACTTTGGTGACTACGATTTTAGATTGTATTATAGTTGTGTAGTCCGTACAAACATTTTTAATCTCCCTTCACGAACCTTCATTTTTTGTTGAGTTATAGCCACATTTAGCAAAATGCTCATATTTTAGTTTTCCTCAGCCATCAATCAACTTTGGTGAGTAGGATTGTGGATTTCACTGTAGTTTTCCATTATGTACATGTATTTTCTGTCACCTTTCGTGATCCTTTATTTTTTGTTGAGTTATATCCGCATATGGAACTGCTCGTGTTTAAGTTTTCGTGGGGCATCTATCAACTTTGATGACTAAAATTGTGGATTGCACAATAGGTCTACATTACAAATGCTAATTTTCAATCACCTTTCGTGAACCTTCATTTTTTGTTGAGTTATAGCTGCATTTAGGAAACTGATCGTGTTTTAGTTTTTGTGGGCCATTGATAAACTTTGGTGACTACAATTGTGGATTACACTCTAGGTGTGATTCTATAAGTGTATTTTATATCCCTGTTCAGGGAACCTTCTTTTTTTATTGAGTTATAGCCACACTTAGGAAACTGCTCGTGTTTGAGATTTCGTGGGCCATCGATCAACTTTGGTGACTACGATTGTGCATTGTACTTAGTTGTGCATTCTGTACAAATATTTTTAGTCGTCTTTCACGAACCTTCATTTTTTGTTGAGTTATAGCCACATTTAGGAAAACTGATCGTGTTTAAGTTTTCGTGGGCCACCGATCAACTTTGGTGACTATGATTGTGTATTACACTGTAGTTTTGCATTCTAGATGCACATTTTTTATCGCTTTTCGCGGATCTTCATGTTTGAGTTTTTGCGGGCCATCGATGAACATTGGTGACTACGATTGTGGATTACTCTATAGTTTTGTATTTTATAGTCGTATTTTCTATCGCCTTTCACAAACGTTCATTTTTCATCGCCTTTCACAAACGTTCATTTTTCATTGACATATACCTGCACTTACGAAACAGCTCATGTTTGAATTTTTGTTGGCCATCAATCAACTTTGTTGACTACGATTTTGGATTGCATTGTAGTTGTCCATTTTGTACATGTATTTTCTATCAGATTTTGCGAACCTTCATTTTGTGGTGAGTTATAGCCGCATTTAGTAAAATGCTCGAGCTTGAGTTTTTGTGGGCCATCAATCAACTTCGGTGACTAATTTTGTGGATTACACTGTAGTTTTGCATTCTATATCGTATATCTATTTCCTTTTGTGAACCTTAATTTTTTGTTGAGTTATAGCCACATTTATGAAACCGCTCATGTTTGAGTTTTTTTGGGCCATCTATCAACTTTCATGACTACGATTGTGGATTGTATTGTAGTTGTGCATTCTGTACGCATATTTTTAATTGCCTTTCATGAACTTTCATTTTTTTTTAGTTATAGCCGCATTTAGGAAAACGCTTGTGTTTGAGTTTTTGTGGGCCATCGATCAACTTTGGTGACTACGATTGTGGATTGCACTCTAGTTTTCCATTATATACGCGTGTTTTCTATCGAATTTCCTGAACCTTCATTTTTTGTTGAGTTATAGCTGCATTTACGAAACTAGTCGTGTTTGAGTTTTTGTGGGCCATCGATAAACTTTGGTGTCTACGATTGTGGATTGCACTGTAGTTCTCGATTCTATACACGTATTTTCATAGACTTTTGTGAGCCTTAATTTTTTGTTCAGTTATAGCCGCATTTAGGAAACCGCTCGTGTTTGAGTTTTTGTGGGCCATCAGTCAACTTTGGTGATTATGATTTTGGATTGTACTGTAGTTGTGCATTCTATATGCATATTTTTTAAATGACTTTCTTGAACCTTCATTTTCTATTGATTTATAGCTGCATTTAGGAAAATGCTCGTGCTTGAGTTTTCATGCGCCATCGATCAAATTTGGTGACTACGATTCAGGAATACACTTTACTTATGCATTCTATACGCGTATTTTCTATCAGCTTTGATGAACCTTCATTATTCGTTGAGTTATACCTGCACTTAGGAAACTGCTCGTGTTTGAGTTTTCGTGGGGCATCGATCAACTTTGGTGACTATGATTTTGGATTGCATTGGAGTTGTCCATTTTGTACGTGTATTTTCTATCGCCTTTTGTAAACCATTATTTTTTGTTGATTTATAGCCACATTTAGGAAACCAGTCGAGTTTGTGTTTTCGTGGGCCATCGATAAACTTTGGTGACTATGATTGTGTATTATACTGTAGTTGTGCATTCTATACATGTATTGTCTATCACCTTTCGTGAACCTTCATTTTTGGTTAAGTTATAGACTCACTTTGGAAACCACTCTTGTTTGAGTTTTTTGAGCTATCAATCAATTTTGGTGTCTACGATTGTGGATATTACTATAGTTGTGCATTATGTACGAATATTTCTAATCATCTTTCATGAACCTTCATTTTTTATTGATTTATAGATGCATTTGGGAAAACGCTCGTATTTGAGGTTTTTGTGCGCCTTCAATCAACTTTGGTGACTACGATTGAATTGTAGTTGTGCAGTATGAATGCTAATTTTCTATCAACTTTCGCGAACCTTCATTTTTTGTTGAGTTATTACGGCATTTAGGAAACTGCTCGTGTTTTAATTTTCGTGAGCCATTGATCAACTTTGGTTACTAGATTGTGAATTGTATTTAGTTGTGCGTTCTGTAGAAATATTTTTAATCACCTTTCACAAACATTCATTTTTTGTTGAGTTATAGTCGCATTTTGGAAAACGCTCATGTTTAAGTTTTCATGGTCCATCGATCAACTTTGGTGACTACGATTGTGGATTACACTGTAGTTGTGCATTCTATACGCATATTTTATATCGCCTTTCCCGAACCTTCATTTTTCATTTTGTTATAGCCATAGTTAGGAAACCGCTCGTGTTTGAGTTGTTGTGGACCATTGATCAACTATGGTGACTACGATTGTGGATTGTACTGAAGTTTTCCATTTTGTATGCATATTTTCTCTCACCTTTCGCGAATCTTCATTTTTTGTTGAGTTATAGCCACATTTAGGAAACCGATCAACTTTAAGTTTTCGTGGGCCACTGATCAAGTTTGGTGACTACGCTTGTGGATTCCATTGTAGTTACGCATTCTATATGCGTATTTTCTATCGCCTTTGATGAAGCTTCATTTCTTTTTAAGTTGTAGCCGCGTTTAGGAAACCACTCATGTTTGAGTTTTTGTGGGCCATTGATCAACTTTGGCGACTACGATTGTGGATTGCTTTATAGTTTTCCATTCTATACTTGTATTTTCTATTGACTTTCGTGAACCTTAATTTTTTCTTGAATTATAGCCGCATTTAGGAAACTACTTGTGTTTGAGGTTTTTTGGGCCAACAATCAATTTTGGTGATGACGGTTTAGTATTGTACTATACTTGTGCATTCTATATGCATATTTTTTAATTGCCTTTTCTTCAACCTTCATTTTCTGTTGATTTATAGCCGCATTTAGGAAAACACTTTAGCTTGAGTTTTCGTGAGCCATCAATCAACTTTGGTGACTACGATTGTGGATTGCACTATACTTGTGCATTCTAAACATTTATTTTCTATCGGCTTTTGGGAACCTTCATTATTTGTTGAGTTATAGCTACACTTAGGAAACCGCTCGTGTTTGAGTTTTCGTGGGCCATCGATCAACTTTGGTGACTATGATTTTGGATTGCAATGGAGTTGTCTGTTCTGTACGTGTATTTTCTATCGCCTTTCGCAAACCTTCGTTTTTGTTTATTTATAGCCGCATTTAGGAAACCACTCGAGTTTGAGTTTTCGGGGGCCATCGATAAACTTTGGTGACTACGATTGTGGATTACACTCTACTTCTGCATTCTATACACGTATTGTCTAATGCCTTTGACGAACCTTCATTTTTCATTAATTTATAGAAACACTTAGGATATCACTCTAGTTTAAGTTTTTGTGGGCCATCAATCAACTTTGGTGACTAAGATTGTGGATTTTACTATAGTTGTGCATTTTGTACACATATTTTTAATCACCTTTCAGAAACCTTCTTTTTTTGTTGAGTTATAGCCACATTTATGTAAATGCTCGTGTTCGAGTTTTCGTGGGCCATCAATCAACTTTGGTGACTACGATTGTGATTGTTGTATTCCTACGTAGGTGCATTTTCTATCGCCTTTCAAAAACCTTCATTCTTTGTTGAGTTATAACCGCGTTTAGGAAACTGCTCGGGTTTGACTTTTAGTGGGCCATCGATCAATGTTGGTGACTACGATTGTGTATTGTACTATATTTGTACATATTGTACACATATTTTTAATCGCATTTCACAAACATTCATTTTTGGTTGAGTTATAGCCGCATATAGGAAAATTCTTGTATTTGAGTTTTCATCGGCCATCGATCAACTTTGGTGACTACGATTGTGGATTACACTATAGTTGTGCATTCTTTACGCGCATTTTATGCGTACAGAATGCACAACTACAGTACAATCCGCAATCATAGTCACCAAAGTTGATTGATGGCTCACAAAAGCTCAACTTTTTGGGGCATCGTTCAACTTTGGTGACTATGCTTGTGGATTACACTATAGTTGTGCATTCTATGCACGTATTTTCTATTTTCTTTCGCAAACCTTCATTTTTTGATGAGTGATAGCTGCATTTAGGAAACCGCTCATGTTTAAGTTTTTTGTGGGCCATCGATCAACTTTGGAGACTACGATTATGGATTGTATTGTAGTTGTCCATTTTGTACTTGTATATTGTATCGCCTTTTGTGAACCCTCATTTTTTGCTAAGTTATACTTGGATTTAGGAAACCGCTCGAGATTTAGTCTTCGTGGGCCATCGATCAACTTTGGTGACTACGCTTTGGATTACACTATGGTTGTGCATTATTTATGTGTATTTTTTATCGCCTTTTGCGAAACTTCATTTTTTGTTGAGTTATAGCCACATCTAGGAAACCACTCATTTTTCAATTTTCGTCGGCCATCGATCAACCTTGGTGACTACGATTGTGGATTGCACTGTACGTTCCCATTATGTGCATGTATTTTCTATCACCTTTCGCGAACCTTCATTTCTTGTTGAGTTATAGTTGCATTAAGGAAACCACTCGAGTTTGAGTTTTCATGGGCCATCAATGAACTTTGGTGACTACGCTTGTGGATTACAGTATATTTGTTCATTGTATACACCTATTTTATATCGCCTTTTGCAAACCTTTATTTTTTTTTGAGTTATAGCAACATTTAGGAAACTACTCAAGTTTTGGTTTTTGTGGGCCATCGATCAACTTTGGTGACTACGCTTGTGGATTACACTATAGTGGTGCATTCTTTACGCGTATTGTCTTTTGCTTTTTGCGAAGCTTCATTTTTCATTGAGTTATAGCTGCACTTAGGATTGTGGATTGCACTCTAGTTGTCCATTTTGTATGCATATTTTCTTTCTCCTTTTACGAACCTTCATGTCTTGTTGACTTATAGCCACTTCTAGGAAACCGCTCATGTTTGAGTTTTTGTGGACCATCAATCAACTTTGTTGACTACTATTGTGGATTACACTATGGTGGTGCATTGTATACACGTATTTTCTATCGCCTTTGGCAAACTTTATTTTTTGTTGAGTTATAGCCGTATTTAGGAAACTGCTAATGTTTGGGATTTTATGGGCAATCGAGCAACTTTGGTGACTACGATTGTGGATTGTACTATAGTTGTGCATTCTCTATGCATATTTTTAATCACCTTTCACAAAGTTTTATTTTTTGTTGAGTTATAATTTAGGAAAATACTCGTATTTTAGTTTTCGTGGGCCATCGATCAACTTTGGTGACTACGATTGTTGATTACATTGTAGTGGTGCATTCTATATGCGTATTTTCTATCACCTTTAACGAAACTTCATTTTTCATTTAGTTATAGCTGCACTTAGGAAACTGCTCATGTATGAGTTTTCATGTGCCATCCATCAACTTTGGTGACTACAATTGTGCATTTCACTATACTTACCCTTTCTATACGCGTATTTTTAATAGCCTTTCACAAACCTTCATTTTTTGTTGAATTATAGCTGTATTTAGGAAACCACTTATATTTGAGTTTTCGTGGGCCATCGATCAACTTTGGTGACAACAATTTTGGATTGCATTGTAATTGTCCAATTTTTATGTGTATTTTCTATTGCCTTTCGTGAACCTTCATTTTTCGATGAGGTATAGCCGCATTTAGGAAACCACTCGCATTTTAGTGTTCTTGGTCCATCGATCAACTTTGGTGACTACAATAGTGGATTGTACATTAGTTGTGCATTTTGTATGGATATTTTTAATCGCTTTTCACAAACCTTCATTTTTTATTGAATTATAGCCATATTTAGGAAACCTCTCGTATTTGAGTTTCCATGGGATATCAATCAACTTTGGTGACTATGAATGTGGATTGCACTATAGTTCAGCATTATGAGTTTTCACGAACCTTCTTTTTTCGTTGCGTTGTAGCAGCATTTAAGAAACCGTTCGTGTTTGAGTTTTCATGGGCCATCAATCAACTTTGGTGATTAAGATCGTGGATTGCACTGTTGTTGGATATTATGTACGCATATTTTCTATCGCCTTTCATCAACCTTCATTTTTTGTTGAGTTATAGCTGCATTTAGGAAACCGCACGTGTTTGAGTATTCATGGGCAACGGATCAACTTTGGTGACTACGCTTGTGGATTACACTATAGTTGTGCATTCTATATGCTTATTTTCTATTTCCTTTCAAGAACCTTCATTTTTTTCAGTTATAACCACATTTAGGAAACCACTCATGTTTGAGTGTTTTTGGGCCATCGATCAACTTTGGTTACTACGATTGTCGATTGTACTATAGTTTTGCATTCTGTACGCATATTTTTAATTGCCTCTCACGAGCCTTCATTTTTTGTTGAGTTATAGCCGCATTTGGGAAAATTCTCGTATTTGTGTTTTTGTGGTCCATCGATCAACTTTGCAGACTACAATTGTGGATTGCACTGTAGTTGTCCATTTTGTACACGTAATTTCTATCAGCTTTCATGAACCTTCATTTTTTGTTGAGTTATAGCCTCATTCAAAAAACCACTTGTGTTTGAGTTTTCGTGGGAAATCGATAATTTTTTTTAATACGATTCTGGATTGCACTATAGTTCAGCATTATGAACTCTAATTTTCAATCGCCTTTCAAGAACATTCATTTTTAGTTCTGTTATAGACGGATTATGGAAACTGCTCGTGTTTCAGTTTTTGTGGACCATCGATCAAGTTTGGTGACTACGCTTGTGGATTATAGCAACATTTATTAAAATGCTCGTGTTTTAGTTTTCATGTGTCATCGATCAACTTAAGTGACTACAATTGTGGATTGCATTGTAGTTGTGCAATATGTATGCGTACTTTCTATCGCCTTTCCCGAAGCTTCATTTTTCGTTGACTTATAGCCTTATTTAGGAAACCGCACGTTTTTGAGTTTTCATGGGCCATCAATCAAATTTGGTGACTATGATTATGGATTCCACTACTGTTGTCCATTTTGTACGCATAATTTCTATCACTTTTTGCTAATGTTCATTTTTTGTTTAGTTATAGCTACATTTCGGAAATCATTCGTATCTGAGTTTTCATGGGCCATTGAACAACTTTGGTGACTATGCTTATGGATTACACTGTAGTTGTGCATTCTATAGGCGTATTTTCTATTTCCTTTTGTGAACCTTTATTTTTTATTTGGTTATAGCTGTATTTAGGAAGCCGTTCATGTTTGAGTTTTTTTGGGCCATCAATCAACTTTGGTGAGTACGATTGTGTATTGTACTGTAGTAGTGCATTTTGTATGCATACTTTTAGTCATCTTTCACGAACCTTAAATTTTTGTTGAGTTAGAGCCGCATTTAGGAAAACTCTCATTTTTGAGTTTTCATGGGCCGTCGATCAACTTTGGTGACTACGATTGTGGATTACAATCTAGTTGTACATTCTATATGTGTATTTTCTATCGCCCTTCCCGAACTTTCATTTTTTGTTGATTTATAGCTGCACTTAGGAAACTACTCATATTTGAGTTTTTGTGGGCCATCGATCAACTTTGCTGACTATGATTGTGAATTGTACTATAGTTGTGCATTCTCTACAAATATTTTTAATCACGTTTCAAAAACCTTAATCTTTTGTTGAGTTATAGCTACATTTACGAAAACACTCATGTTTGAGTTTTCGTGGTCCATCGATCAACTTTTTTTACTATGCTTGTGGATTACACTACACCTGTAAATTCTATATACATATTTTCTATCACCTTTCACGAACCTTCATTTTTTGCTGGGTTATATAGAAACATATAGGAAACCACTCATGTTTGAGTTTTTGTGGGTCTTCGATCAACTTTGGTGTCTACGATTGTGGATTACACTATAGTTGTGCATTCTATAAAGGTATTTTCTATTCCCTTTCGTGAACCATAATTTTTTCTTGAGTTATAGCAGCACTTAGGAAACCACTCATGTTGGAATTTTCGTTGGCCATCGATCAACTTTGGTCACTATAGTTGTGCATTCTATATGTATATTTTAAATCGCCTTTCAAGAACCTTAATTTCTTGTTGAGTTATAGCTGCATTTAGTAAAATGCTTAGTTTGAATTTTTGTGCGGCATGTATCAACTTTGGTGACTACACTTGTGGATTATTCTATAGTTGTGCATTTTATACGCATATTTTCCATCACCTTTCAGGAAAATTCATTTTGTTTTGAGTTATAGCCGCATTTAGGAAACCGCTCGTGTTTTAGTTTTTGTGTCCCTTCGATCAACTTTCGTGACTATGATTGTGGATTACATTGTAGTTGTGCATTCTCTACATGTATTTTTTGTTGGCTTTTGCGAGCGATCATTTTTTGTTGAGTTATACCCGCATTGAGAAATAGTAGTAGAGATAACAAAAGATAGATTTTTTTGAAAAGTAGTAGTAGACATAACAAAAGCAAATATTTTTAATCTTTTTATGAAAAATTTGAGAAATGGGTTTTTTAGAGAATGTCATTCTAAGTATATCCAGATCGTCCTTTTCAATCAACTTTCGTGACTATGATTGTGGATTATATTGTAGTTGTGCATTTTGTACACATAGTTTTAATCGCCTTTGACGAACCTTCATTTTTTGTTGAGTTATAGCCACATTTAGGAAAACGCTCGTGTTTGAGTTCTCTGTGGGCCATCGATCAACTTCGGTGACCACAATTGTGGATTACACTATAGTTGTGTATTCTATATGCGTATTTTCTATCGCCTTTTGTGAACCTTCATTTTTCGTATAGTTACAACCGCACTTAGGAAACCGCTTATGTTTGAGTTTTCGTGGATCATTGATCAACTTTGGTGACTACAATTGTGGATTGCACTATAGTTGTCCATTCTATATGCATATTTTCTATAGCCTTTCGCAAACCTTCATTTTTTGTTGAGTTATAGTCGCATTTAGGAAACCGCTCAAGTTTGAGTTTTCGTGGGCTATCGATCAATTTTCGTGACTACGATTGTGGACTACATTTTAGTTGTTCATTGTATACATGTAGTTTCTATCGCCTTTCATGAACCTTCATTTTTGGCTGAGTTATAGTTGCATTTAGGAAACCGCTCATGTTTGAGTTTTTGTGGGCCATCAATCAACTTTGGTGACTACGATTCTTGATTGTACTATAGTTGCGTATTCTATACACATATTTTTAATTTCCTTTCACGAACTTTCATTTTTTGTGATTATAGTCATATTTAGGAAAATGTTCGTGTTTGAGTTTTCGTGGACCATCAATCAACTTTGGCGACTACGATTCTTGATTGCACTGTAGTTGTCAGTTCTGTACATGTATTTTCTATGAATTTTCAAGAACCTTCATTTATGCTTGAGTTATAGCCGCATTTGGGAAACCTCTCGTGTTTGAGTTGTTGTGGGCCATTGATCAGCTTTGGTGACAACGCTTGTGGATTACACTTTAGTTGTCCGTTCTATACACATAGTTTCTATTGCCTTTCGTGAACTTTCATTTTTTGTCTTGTTATAGCCGCATTTAGGAAACCGCTCATGTTTGAGATTTTTTGGGCCATCAATCAAATTTGGTGACTATGATTGTGGATTGTACTACAATTGTGCATTTCCTATGCATAGTTATAATTTCCTTTCACGAACCTTCATTTTTTCTTGAGTTATAGCCACATTTAGGGAAATGCTTGTGTTTGAGTTTTCGTGAGCCATCAATCAACTTTGGTGACTACGATTTTGGATTGCAATATAGTTGTCCATTATGTATGCATATTTTCTATCGCCTTTCGTGAACCTTCATTTTTTGTTGAGTTATAGCCGCATTTAGGAAACTTCTCGTGTTTGAGTTTTCGTGGGCCATCGATCAACTTTGGTGACTACGATTCTCGATTATATTGTAGTTGTGCATTATGTACGGATATTTTTAATTGTTTTTCACAAACCTTCATTTTTGTTGAGTTATAGCTGCATTGAGGAAGACACTCTTGTTTTAGTTTACGTGGGCCATCAATCAACTTTGTTAACTACGATTGTGGATTGCACTATAGTTGTACATTCTAGGGTATGTGCAGGATCATCATGAAAAAAACAGGCCCTTAAGTGGCAAAATTTTAGAAAAATCAGAGTTAGGCAACTTGACGAAAAATTTGAATAAGTTATCTATATTATTTCAAAAATATGTAAGAATAGAATTTTGTAGCAAATTGAATTTAGTTTCTAAAATACTAGGTTTTTTTTTTTTTTTAAAATCTATTTGGTGAAAAATTTGAAATTTCAATGCAGTGGTTTTAAATTTCAGGGAAAAGTACGAAGTGGGTGTCTGTCTAACCACCCTAACGATAATAAAATGATAATATTTTTTTATAAGATTTTAGATATAAGTAGAGGACTTGTTCCCTGATGTGATGCATATTTTTTTGTAATTTTTTTCTAAGTAAATAATTCATTATGATTTTTTTACTACAGATTTTTAAAAAATATAAAAAATCATATGTCTGACCACCTTAACTTAGTCAAAAGTTCATGAAATTCAATGTTTCTTTTTTTAATCCTATAGTATGTGATGCATAGAATGTGACACAAATTTTAGATTCAAAAAATGTGATACCATTTGAAAGCTATAGATGTTTTTCAATTAGCCTATCAATTAGGACTTTAGTCGTAATTTGAATAGAAAATGAATAATAATTACTTATTAAATTCAAAGTAAAGCATAATTTATACCTGTGGAAAGCTGAGAATCTCCTTTAAAAACCCTTTTAATTTCATCAATTTGGGTAAAAAAATAGTCATCAGCCACATACCCATCATATTGCCACTTTTTGGCCCATCATGATACTGCACATACCCTCTATATGCTTATTTCTTTCGCCTTTCGCTTTTCGCGAACCTTGATTTTTCGTTGAGTTATAGCCGTAATTATGAAACCGCTCGTGTTTGAGTTTTCATGGGCCATCGATCAACTTTGGTGACTATGATTGTGGATTGCATTGTAGTTGTCCATTTACTACGTGTATTTTCTATTGCCTTTTGCAAACTTTCATTTTTTGTCGAGTTATAGCCCCATTTAGGAAACCGCTAAAGTTTGAGTTTTCATGGGCCATCGATCAACTTTGGTTACTACGATAGTGGATTGTACTCTAGTTGTGCATTCTGTATGCATTTTTTTAATCACCTTTTGCGAATCTCCATTTATTGTTGAGTTATAGCCAGATTTAGGAAAACGCTCATGTTTGAGTTTTTTTGGGCCATCGATCAACTTATTTGATGATGGTTTTTCAGAACTTATTGTTGAGTTATAGCCACATTTAGGAAAACACTCGTGTTTATATCGCCTTTCGTGAACCTTCGTTTTTCCTCGAGTTATAGCTGTACTTAGGAAACCTCTTGTATTTGAGTTTTCGTGGGCCACCAATCAACTTTGGTGACTACGATTGTGGATTGCAATGTAGTTGTCCATTTTGTACACGTATTTTCTATCGCCTTCACTTTTTGTCAAGTTAGAGTCACATTTAGGAAACTGGTAATATTTGAGTTTGCGTGGGCCTTCGATCAACTTTGGTGACTACGATTGTGGATTACACTGTAGTTATTCATTCTATACACGTAATTTCTATTGCCTTTCGTAAACCTTCATTCTTTGTTGAGTTATAGCCGTATTTAGGAAACCGCTCATGTTTGAGTTTTTGTTTACCATCAATCAACTTTGGTAAATAGGATTCTGGATTGTACTATTGTTGTGCATTCTCTACTCATATTTTTAATCGTCTTTCAAGAACCTTTCTTTTTTGTTGAGTTATAGTTGCATTTATAAAATGATCGCGTTTGAGTTTTTGTGGGCCATCGATCAACTTTGGTGACTACGATTGTGGATTGCACTATAGTTGTCCATTATATATGTGTATTTTCTATTGCCTTTTGCGAACCTTCAGTTCTTGTTTAGTTATAGCTGCATTTAGGGAACCGGTCATGTTTGAATTTTTTTGGGCCATCAATCAACTTTGGTGAATGCGATTGTGGATTGAATTGTAGTTGTGCATTATGTACACATATTTTTAATCGCTGTTCAGGAACCTTCATTTTTCTTGAATTATAGCTGCATTTAGGAAAATGCTCGTGTTTGAGTTTTTGTGGGCCATCGATCATATTTGGTGAGTATGATTGTGGATTACAGTGTAGTTGTGGATTCTATATGCATATTTTCTATCTCCTTTCGTGAACCTTCATTTATATTTGAGTTATAGCTGCAATTAGGAAACCGCTCGTGTTTGAGTTTTCATGGGCCATTGATTAACTTTGGTGACTATGATTGTGGATTGTACTATAGTTGTGCATTCTATAGGCGTAGTTTCTATCGTGTTTCACGAACATTCATTTTTGTAGAGATACAACGACATTTATGAAACCACTCATGTTTGAGTTTTTGTGGGCCATTGATAAAATTTGGTGACTACAATTGTGGATTACATTGTAGGTGTGCATTCTATACACGTATTTTCACCAACATGCAATAACCCCTCAAAAATAGTATCTACAAAACAATTTTTTTGGGAAAATAAAAAATATTGGTTTTATAGATGCTCATGTGCTAAAGTGACCTAGATCGTCCATTTTTTTTCAAAAAAAGTTGTTCTTGAAAAATATCGATTTTTTTGAGAAATAGAAGCAGTAGAGGTAACTGAGGAAAATAATTTGAATCTTTTTATGAAAAATCTGAGAAATGGGTTTTGTAGAGAATGTCATTCTGAGTAAATTTAGACTGTCCTTTTTTTGAAAAATTAATTTTTCACCAACATGTAAGAACCCCTCAAAAATTAAATCTACGAAACAACTTTTTTTTGGGAAAATAAAAAATATACATTTTATATGTGTGCTCGTGTGCTTAAGAGAACCAGATTGTCCGTTTTTTGAAATTATTTGTTTTTGAAAAAGATAGATATTTTTGAAAAGTGGAAGCAGTAGAGGTAAGAGAGGCAAATTTTTTGCATCTTTTTATGAAAAAATTGAGAAATGGGTTTTGTATAGAATGTCAGTCTGAGTAGACCTAAATCTTTCTTTTTTCAAAAAACTAAAATTTCACCAACATGCAAAAACACACCAAAAACAGAATCTATGAAACATTTTTTTGGGAAAATAAAAAATATGGGTTTTATAGGTGCTCATGTGCTCAACAAATCAATTTGAAAAAATAAGTTGTTCTTGAAAAGGATAGATTTTTTTGAAAAGTAGAAGTAGTAGAGGTAATAGAGGCAAATATTTGAATCTTGTTTTGAAAAATCTAAGAAATGGATTTTGTAGATAATGTTATTCTGATTAGAAATCGTCCTTTTTTGAAAACTAATTTCTCACCAACATGGAAGAACCCCTCAAAAATAGAATCTACAAATTTCTTTTTTGGAAAATTGAAAATATGGGTTTTATAGGTGTTCATGTGCTAAAGAGACCCAGATCATTTGTTTTTTGAAAAAATAAATTTTTGAAAAAGATAGGAAAAGAAATTGAATACTTTTATGAAAAATGGGTTTTGTAGACAATGTCATTGTGAGTAGACTCCGATCGTCCTTTTTTTGAAAAACTAATATTTCACAAAGATGCAAGAACCCCTCAAAAATATAATCTATGAAACTTTTTTTTTCGGGATAATTGAAAATATTGGTTTTATAGATACTCATGTGCTCAAAAGACCTAGATCATCCAGTTTTTGAAAAAATAAGTTGTTTTTGAGAAAGATAGATTTTTTTGAAAAGTAGAAGCTATGGAGGTAACAAAGAAAAGTTTTTTGAATCTTTTTGTGAAAAATTTGAGAAATGGGTTCTGTAGAGAATGTCGTTGGAGTAGACCCAAATCGTCATTTTTTCGAAAAATTATTTTTTCAACAAAATGAAAGAACCCCACAAAAATAGAATCTATGAAATAATTATTTTTGGTAAAACCGAAATGTGGTTTTTATACATGCCTGTGTGCTAAAGAGACCCAAATCATCTGTTTTTTGAAAAAATAAGTTATTCTTGAAAAAGATAGTTTTTTTTTAAAACTAGAAGCAGTAGAGGTAACAGAGGTAAATTTTTTGAATATTTTTATGAAAAATCTAAGAAATGGGTTTTGTAGAGAATGTCGTTTTGAGTAGGCCCGGATCGTCCTTTTCTCCAAAAAGCTAATTTTTCACCAACATGCAAGAACCCCTTTAAAATCGAATCTACGAAACAATTTTATTTGGGAAAATCGAAAATGTGGGTTTTATAGGTGCTCGAGAGCTAAGGTGGCCCAGATCATCCATTTTCAAAAAAAATAAGTATTTCTTGAAAAAGGTAGTTTTTTTTTTAAATTAGAAGTAGTAGAGGTAATAGAGGCAAATTTTTTTAATCTTTTTATGAAAAAATTGAGAAATGGGTTTTGTAGAGAATGTCATTCTAAATAACCCAGATCGTCCTTTTTTCGAAAAACTTATTTTTCACGAACATGCAAGAACTCCTAAAAAATAGAATCTACGAAATATTTTTTTTTGGAAAAATAAAAAAATATGGGTTTTATAGGTACTCTTGTGCTAAAGAGACCGAAATCTTCCATTCTTTGAAAAAATAAGTTAGTCTTGAAAAAGAGAGATATTTTTGAAAAGTAGAACCAATAGAGGTAACATAGGCAAAAAAATTTGAATCTTTTTGTGAAAAATCTGAGAAATGGGTTTTGTAGAGAATGTCATTCTCAGTAGACCCAAATCATCATTTTTTCGAAAAACATATTTATCACCAACTTTCAAGAACCCCTCAAAAATAGAATCTATGAAACAATATTTTTTGGGAAAATAAAAAATATGGGTTTTATAGATGCTCATGTTTGTAAGAGACCCAAATCGTCTGTTTTTTTTAAAAGTAAGTTGTTCTTGAAAAAATAGATTTATTTGAAAAACAAAAGCAGTAAAGGTAAGAGAGCCAAATTTTTTGAATCTTTCTATGAAAAATTCTATACAAGTGTACAAAACCCATATTTTCAATTTTCGCAAATTTTTTTTGTTGAGTTATAGCCCCACATAGTAAATCACTCATGCTTGAGTTTTCGTGGGCCATCGATTAACATTCGTGACTACGATTGTGGATTACACTATAGTTGTGCATTCTATACACGTATTTTTTATTGCCTTTTACGAACCTTGATTTTTCATTGGCTGCACTTAGGAAACTGCTCATATTTGAGTTTTCGTACACTGTTGATCAACTTTGGTGACTACGATTGTGGATTGCACTATAGTTGTCCGTTATGTATGCATATTTTCTATCACCTTTCGTGAACCTTCATCTTTTGGTTAGTTATAGCCCATTTAGAAAACCGCTCGTGTTTGAGTTTTTGTGGGCCACCGATCAACTTTGGTGACTACAATTATGGATTGTACTATAGTTGTGCATTTTGTATGCATATTTTTATCCACCTTTCAGGAACCTTCATTTTTTGTTGAGTTATAGCCGCATTTAGGAAAACGCTTGTGTTTGAGTTTTTGTGGGCCATCGATTAAGTTTGGTGAGTACAATTTTGGATTGTACTCAATTTGTGCATTCTATAGGCATATTTTTAATCGCCTTTGATGAACCTTCATTTTTTGTTGAGTTATAGTTGCATTTAGGAAAACGCTCGTGTTTGAATTTTTGTGGGCCATCAATCAACTTTAGTGACTACGATTATGGATTGTACTATAGTTGTGCATTCTATACTCATATTTCCTATCGCCTTTCGTGAACCTTTATTTTTTGTTTAGTTATGGCCCCACTTAGGAAACCGCTCGTCTTTGACTTTTTCTGGGCCATCGATCAATTTTGGTGACTACAATTGCAGATTGCAATGTAGTTGTCCATTTTCTATGCATATTTTCTATTGCCTTTTGTGAGCCTTCATATTTTGTTGAGTTATAGCCGCATTTAGGAAACTGCTCGAGTTTGAATTTTCATGGGCCATCGATCAACTTTAGTGACTACGCTTGTTGATTAAACTGTAGTTGTGCATTCTATATGTGTATTTTCTATTGCCTTTTGCGAACCTTCAATTTTTTTTGAGTTATAGGCACATTGAGGAAACCGCTCTTGTTTGAGTTTTTCTTGGCCATTGATCAACTTTGGTGAATAGGATTGTCGATTACATTGTAGTTGTGCATTCTAAACATGTATTTTCCATTGGCTTTTTGCGAACCTTCATTTTTTGTTGAGTTATAGCCGCATTTAGGAAACCGCTCTTGCTTGAGTTTTTCTTGGCCATCGATCAACTTTGGTGACTATGATTGTGAATTACATTGTAGTTGTGCATTCTATACACGTATTTTATATCAGCTTTCATGAAACTTCTTTTTTGTTGAGTTATAGCAACATTTAGGAAATCGCTCAAGTTTGAGTTTTCGTGAGCCATCGATCAACTTTGGTGACAATGATTGTGGATTACACCGTAGTTGTGCATTCTATTCGTGTATTTTCTATCGCCTTTCGTGAACCTCAATTTTTTGTTTAGTTATAGCCGATATTAGGAAACCACTCATGTTTGAGTTTTTGTAGGCCATCGATCAAAATTTGGTGACTACTATTGTAGATTACACTATAGTTGTGCCTTTTATATGCGTATTTTCTATTGCCTTTTTTGAATCTTCATTTTTTGTTGAGTTATAGCTGCACTTAGGAAACCGCTCATGTTTGCGTTTTTGTGGGCCATTGATTAACTTTGGTGACTACAATTGTGGATTGCACTGTCGTTGTCCATTATGTATGCGTATTTTCTATCACCTTTGGTGAACCTTTATTTTTGGTTGAGTTATAGCCGCATTTAAAAAACCACTCGTGTTTGAGTTTTTTTGGGACATCGATCAACTTTGGTGACTACAATTGTGGATTACACTATAGTTGAGCATTCTACATGCATATTTTCTATTAGCTTTCGCAAACCTTCATTATTATTTGAGTTATAGGTGCATGTAGGAAACCGCTCATTCTTATGTTTTAATGGGCCATCGATCAACTTTGGTGACTATGATTGCAAATTATATTGTAGTTGTGCATTCTATATGCGTATTTTCTATCGCCTTTTGCAAACATTTAGTTTTTGGTGGGTTATAACTGCATTTAGCAAAACACTCGTGTTAGAGAGTTCGTGGGCCATCGATCAACTTCGGTGACTATGGTTGTGGATTACACCATAGTTGTACATTCTATATGCGTATTTTTTCTAACCTTTCACGAAACTTCATTTTTTGTTGAGTTATGGCTGCATTTAGGAAACCACTCATGTTTGAGTTTTCACAAGCCATCAATGAACTTTAGTGACTATGATTGTGGATTGCATTGTGGTTTTCAATTTTGTACGCGTATTTTCTATCATCTTTCGTGACCCTTCATTTTGTGTTGATATATAGTTGCATTTAGGAAATCACTTGTGTTTGAGTTTTCATGGGCCATCGATCAACTTTGGTGACTACAATTGTGGAGTACACTGTAGTTGTCCATTTTGTATGCTTATTTTCTATCGCCTTTCCTGAACCTTCATTTTTCGTTGAGTTATAGCCACATTTAGGAAACTATTCATGTTTGATTTTTTTTGGGTCAATGATCAACTATGGTGACTACGATTGTGGATTGTAATGTAGTTTTGTATTCTATTTTTTAATCACCTTTCATGAACCTTCCTTTTTTGTTGAGTTATAGCCACATTTAGGAAAATGATAGTGTTTGAGTTTTCTTTGGCCATCGATCAACTTTTGTGACTAAGATTGTGGATTGCACTATAGTTGTTCATTCTATACGCGTATTTTCTATCGCCTTTCGTGAACCTTCAGCTTTTAGTTAGTTATAGCTCTATTTTGGAAACCGCCCGTGTTTGAGTGTTCATGGGCCATTGATCAATTTTGGTGTCTATGATTGTGGATTGCACTATAGTTGTGCATTACGAACACTAGTTTTCTATCGCCTTTTGTGAACCTTCATTTTTTGTTGAGTAATATAGCCGCATTTAGGAAACCGCTCGTGTTTGAGTTTTGTGGGCCAAGGATCAACTTTGGTGACTACGCTTGTGAATTACACTATAGTTGTGCATTCTATATTCATAGTTTTTATTGCCTTTCGCGAACCTTCATTTTTTGTTGGGTTATAGTCGCATTTAGTAAACCACTCATATTTAAGTTTTTGTGCGCTATCATTCAACGTTGGTGACTACAATTGTGGAGTGTGTTGTAGTTTTCATGGGCCATCGATCAACTTTGGTAACTACGCTTGTGTATTATACTATAGTTGTGCATTCTATATGCGTATTTTCTATCACCTTTCATGAACCTTCATTTTTTGTTAAGTTATAGCACATTTACAAAACTGCTCAAATTTGTGTTTTCATGGGTCATCAAAAATCTTGGGTGAAAATTGTGGATTGTATACGCATATTTTCTTTTGTCTTTCACAAACCTTCATTTTTCATCGAGTTATAGTTGCACTTAGGAAACCGCTCGTGTTTTACTTTTAGTGGGCCATCGATCAAGTTTGGTTACTACGATTGTTGGTTGCAGTGTAGTTGTTCATTATGTATGTGTATTTTGTATCGCCTTTCGTGAACCTTCATTTTTTATTGAGTTATAGCCACATTTAGGAAACCACTCGAGTTTGAGTTTTCGTGGGACATCGATGAACTTTGGTGACTACGCTTGTGGATTACATTGTAGTTTTGCATTCTATACGTGTATTTTCTATCGCCTTTGGTGAACCTTCATTTTTTGTTGACTTATCTCTGAATTTAGTAAACCGCTCTTGCTTGAGTTCTTGTGGCCGATCAATCAACTTTGGTGACTACGAATGTGGATTGTACTGTAGTTGTGTATTCTATACGCATATTTTTATTCACATTACACGAACCTTCATTTTTTGTTGAGTTATAGCCGCATTTAGGAAACTACTTGTGTTTTAGATTTCAGGGGCCATCGATTAACTTTGGTTACTACGATTGTGGATTACACTATAGTTGTGCACTTTATACATGTATTTTCTATTGCCTTTTGTGAACCTTCATTATTCAGTGAGTCATAGCTGCATTTAGGAAACTACTCATGTTTGAGTTTTCATACGCCATCTATAAACTTTAGTGACTATGATTGTGAATTGCACTGTACTTTTCCATCTTGTAGGTGTATTTTCTATCACCTTTCGGGAACCTACATTTTTTCTTGAGTTATAGCCGCATTTAAGAAACAACTCGAGTTTAAGTTTTCCTTGGTCATCAATCAACTTTGGTGACTACGCTTGTGGATTACATTATAGTTGTGCATTCTATACGCTTATTTTCTATCCGTTTTCAGAAACCTTCATTTTTTGTTGAGTTATAGTCTCATTTAGGAAACCACTCCTGTTTTAGTTTTCATGGGCCATCGATAAACTTTGGTGACTACGATCATGGATTACACTTTATTTGTGCATTCTGTACACATATTTTTAATCGCCTTTCACGAACCTTGATTTTTTTTTACTTATAGACGCATTTAGGAAAACGCTCATGTTTGAGTTTTTCATGGGCCATCGATTAGCTTTGGTGACTACGATTGTGGATTACAGTGTAGTTGTGCATTCTATACTCATATTTGCATTCTATACTCATATTTGCTATCACCTCTCGGGAACCTTCATTTTTCTTTTTTTTATAGATACATTGTGGAAACCGCTCGTGTTTGAGTTTTCATGGGCCATCGATCAACTTTGGTGACTACAATAGTGGATTGTACTTAGTTGTACATTATGTACACATATTTTTAATCGCCTTTCATGAACCTTCTTTTTTTGTTGAGTTATAGCCACATTTAGGAAAACGCTCGTGTATGAGTTTTTTCGTGGGCCATCAATAAGCTTTGGTCACTACGATTGTGGATTACATTGTAGTTGTGCATTCTATACACGTATTTTCTATCGCCTTTCGCGAACCTTCATTTTTTAGTTTTTTTATAGCTACATTTAGGAAAAAGCTCATGTTTGAATTTTTGTGGGCCATCGATTAGCTTTAATGACTACGATTATGGATTGTATTGTAGTTGTGAATTCTGTATGCATATTTTTAATAGCCTTTCACAAACCTTCATTTTTTTCTTGAGTTATAGCCGAGTCTAGGAAAACGCTCGTGTTTGAGTTTTTGTGGGTCATCAATTAACTTTGATGACTATGATTGTGGATTGCACTGTAGTTTTCCATTTTGGATGCATATTTTCTATTGGCTTTCGTGAACCTTCATTTTTTGTTGAGTTATAGCCGCATTTACGAAACCGATCGTGTTTGAGTTTTCGCGGGCCATCGATCAACATTGGTGACTATGTTTGTGGATTATACTATAGTTGTGCATTATATACGCCTATTTTCTATCGCCTTTTGTAAAACTTCATTTTTTGTTGAGTTCTAGCCACATTTAGGAAACCATTCGTGTTTGAGTTTTTTTGTGCCTTCGATCAACTTTGGTTACTACGATTGTGGATTACACTGTGGTATTGCTTTCTATACATGTATTTTCTATTGTCTTTCGGGAACGATCATTTTTTGTTGAGTTATAGCAGCACTTTGGAAACCTTTCATGTTGGAGATTTCGTGGGCCATCAATCAACTTTGGTAACTACGCTTGTGGATTATATTGTAATTGTGAACTATATTTTCTATTGCCTTTCGTGAACCTGCATTTTTTGTTGAGTTATAGACAGATTTAGGAAACAACTCGAGTTTTTTTTTTCGTGGGCCGTCAACAACTTTGGTGACTACGATTGTGGATTTTACTATAGTTATGCATTGTATACGCGTATTTTCTATCACCCTTCATAAACCACTTTTTGTTGAGTTATAGCACACTTAGGAAACCGCTTGTGTTTGAGTTTTAGTGGGCCATCGATCAAGTTTGGTTACTACGATTGTGGATTACACTGTAGTTGTCCACTCTGTACATGTATTTTATATCACCTTTTGCGAACTTTCAATTTTTGTATAGAATGCACAAATATATTACAATCCACAATCGTAGTTACCAATGTTGATCAATGGCCCATGAAAACTCAAACACAAGTTGTTTCCTAATTGCGGCTATAACTCAACAAAAAATGAAGGTTCGTGAAAGCCGATAGAAAATATGCGTACATAATGGACAAGTAGAGTGGAATCCGTTAATATAGTCACTAAAGTTCATTGATGGCCCACAAAAACTGAAACACGAGCGGTTTTCTAAGTGCGGCTATAACTCAACAAAAAATGAAGGTTCCCGAAAAGCGATTGAATATATGCGTATAGAATGCACAACTACCATGTAATCCACAATCGTATCACCAAGTTGATTGACACAAAACATGGCCGATTTTAAATCGGTTATAACTTAACAAAAATGAAGGATCAAAAGGTGATAGCATATAAAATGCACAACTATGTGTAATCACTAAAGTTGATCAATGGCCCTCACTAAACCGCGATCATTGCTAGCGGCTATAACTCAACAAAATGAAGTTCGCGAGTGATGAAAAAATTAGCATTGATAATAAATCAATCCACAATCTTCGTCACCAAAGTTGATCGATGGCCCATGAAAACTCAAACAGGAGCGGTTTCCTAAATCCGATATAATTCAACAAAAAATGAAGGTTCACGAAAGGCGATAGAAAATACACGTACAAAATTGACAACCATAGTGCAATCCGCAATTATAATCACTAAAGTTGATCGATGGCCGACGAAAACTCAAACACAAGCATTTTCCTAAATGCGGCTATACCTCGACAAAAAATGAACGTTAATGAAAGGAAATTAAAAATATGAGTACAAAATGAACAACTATAGTACAATAAAAAATCGCAGTCCCTAAAGTTGATCGATGGCCGAAAAAAACCCGAACATGATCGGTTTCCTCAATGCGGCTATAACTGAACAAAAAATGAAGGTTCACGAAAGGCAATAGAAACTACGTGTATAGAATGGAGAATTTAAGTGTAATCCACAAGCATTGTCACCAAAGTTGATTGGCCCACAAAAACTCAAACACGAGCGGTTTCCTAAATGCAGCTATAACTGAACCAAAAATGAAGGTTTGCTAAAGGTGATAGAAACTACACATATATAATGAACAATTATAGTGCAATCCACAATCGTAGTCTTTAAAGTTTATCGATGGCCCACGAAAACTCAAACACGAGTGGTTTCCAAAATGTGGCTATAACTAACCAAAAAATAAAGGTTTGTGAAAGGCGATAGAAAATGCATGTACAAAGTGGAAAACTACAGTGTAATCCACATTCGTAGTCGCCAAAGTTGATCGATCGCCCAAGAAAACTCAAATATGAGCGGTTTCCTAAACACGGCTATAACTCAACAAAAAATGAATGTTTGTCAAAAGTTATTAAAAATATGTGTACAAAATGCACAACTATAATAAAATCCACAATCATAATCACCAAAGTTGATCGATGGATCACGAAAACTCAAACACGAGCGGTTTCCTAAGTGCAGCTATAATTCAATGAAAAAATGAAGGTTCGCGAATGGCGATGGAAAGTACACGTATAGAATGCACAACTACAGTGTAATCCATAATCATAGTCACCAAAGTTGATCGATGCCCCACAACAACTCAAACAGGAGGGTTTTTCTAAATATGACTATAACTCAACAAAAAATGAAGGTTCCTAAGAGATAATTAAAAATATGCATACAAAATGCACAACTATAGTACACTCCAGAATTGTAGTCACCAAAGTTGATTGATCGCCCACAAAAACTTAAACATGAGCAATTTCCTAAATGCAGCTATAACTCAGCAAAAAATGAAGGTTCGCAAGGTGATAGAAAATATGTGTATATTATGAACTACTATAGTGTAATCCACAATCGTAGTCACCAAAGTTGATCAATGGCCAAGAAGACTCAAATAAGAGCGGTTTCTGAAATTCAGATATAACTCAACAAAAAATGAAGGTTCACAAAAGGCGATAGAAGATGCGTGTAATGAATGGACAACTACAGTGTAATCCACAATCGTAGTCGCCAAAGTTGATTGATATCCCATGAAAACTCCAACATGAGTGTTCTCCAAAATTATAAGTCAACAAAAAATGAAGGTTCGTGAAAGGTGAATAAAAATATGTGTATAAAATGCACAAATATAGTACAATCCACAATTATAGTCACCAAAGTTGATCGATGCCCAACAAAAACTCAAACATGAGCAGTTTCCTAAATGTGGCTATAATTCAACTTAAAATGAAGGTTTGCGAAAGGTGATAGAAAATACACATATAGAATGCAAAACTACAATGTAATCCACAAGCGTAGTAACCAAATTTGATTGATGGCCCATGAATACTCAAACACAAGCAATTTCCTAATTGCGGCTATAACTCAACCAAAAATGAAGGTTCGCGAAATTCGATAGAAAATACGCGTGTAGAATGCAAAACTATAGTGCAATCGACAATCGTAGTCACGAAAGTTGATCGATGGCCCACAAAAACTCAAACACAAGTGTTTTACTAAGTGGGGCAATAACTCAACAAATTTTTTTTGGGAAAATCAAAAATATGGGTTTCATTCACGTTTATAGGATTTTTCATAGACAGATTCAATTAATTTTCCTTTGCTACCTCTACTAATTATGCTTTTCAAAAAAATCTATCTTTTTCAAGAACAACTTATTTTTTAAAAAAATTGGACAATCTGGGCCTTTTTATAACATGAGCATCTATGAAACCCATATTTTTTATTTTCACAAAAAAAATTGTTTTATAGATTCTATTTTTAAGGAGTTCTTGCATGTTGGTGAAAAATTAGTTTTTCGAAAATAGGACGATCTAGGTCTACTCAGACTGACATTCTCTACAACACCCATTTCTTAGTTTTTCATAAAAAGATGCAAAATTTTTTCCTTTGATACATATACTACTTCCACTGTTTAAAAAAACCTATCTTTTTCAAACACAAATAATTTCAAAAAACAGACGATCTGGGTCTCTTTTAGCACACAAACACCTGTAAAATGCATATTTTTTTATTTTTCCAAAAAAAAGTTGTTTCGTAGATTCTATTTTTTATGGGTTCTTGCATGTTGGTGAAAAATTAGATTTTTAAAAAAAGGACAATCTGGATTTACTCAGAATGACATTCTCTACAAAACCCATTTCTTAGATTTTTGATAACAAGATCCAAAATTTTTATCTTTGTTACCTATACTATTTCTACTATTCAAAAAAATCTATCTTTTTCAAGAAAAACTTATTTTTTCAAAAAACGGACAATTTGAATCTATTTAGCACACGAGGACCTATAAAATATTTTTGATTTTCCCAAAAAAAATTGTTTCGTAGATTCTATTTTTGAGGGGTTATTGCATGTTGGTAAAAAATTAGTTTTTTGAGTAAAGGATGATCTGGATCTACTTAGAATGACATTCTCTACAAAACCCATTTCTCGGATTTTTCTGAAAAATATTCAAAAAAATTGCATCTATTACCTCTACTGCTTCTACTTTTCAAAAAACATATCTTTTCCAAGAAGTTATTTTTTTAAAAAAAGGACGATCTAGGTCTCTTTAGCACACGAGCACCTATAAAACCCATACTTTCTATTTCCCAAAAAAAATTGTTTCATAGATTCTATTTTTGAGGGGTTCTTGCATGTTGCTGAAAAATTAGCTTTTCAAAAAAAGGACGATCCATGTCTAATCAAAATAACATTATCTAAAAAACCCATTACACATATTTTTCAAAAAAAGATTCAAAAAATTTGCATCTATTACCTCTACTACTTCCTCTTTTCAAAAATCTATCTTTTTTAAAACAACTTATTTTTTTCAAAATGCAAGATCTTTGATGCGTTGGTAGTGACCCATTTTATAAAATATATTTTTTTATTTTAAAAAATGTTTAAATGGGTCTATTTTTGAGGGTTCTTGCATGTTGAGGGTGAAAAAGTGGACTCAAAAAAAGGACAATCTATGGATCTACTCAAAGGTGTTGTCTACAAAAGTACATTTTAGGATTTTTTTAATAAAAAGATTCAAAAAATTTACTCTGATTACTCTGACTTACGCTCAAAAATAAAATTAAACCGAAATAATTTCAAAAAAGGGATGGTCAGATTACCAACACGCGAACACTATCTAAAACCATATTTTCGATTTTCCAAAAAAAAATGTTTCATAGATTCTACTTGTGAGGGGTTCTTACATGTTAGTGAAAAATTAGTTTTCCGAAAGAAGGACGATCTAGGTCTACTCAGATTGACATTCTCTACAAAATCCATTTCTCAGATTTTTCATAAAAAGATGCAAAAAATTTGCCTCTGTTACCTCTACTGCTTCCACTTTTAAAAAATATTTGTCTTTTTCAAAAACAAATAATTTTAAAAAACAGACGATATGGTTCTCTTTAGCATACGAGCACCTATAAAACCCATACTTTTTATTTTCCCAAAAAAAATTGTTTCGTATATTCTATTTTTGAGGGGTTCTTGCATGTTGGTGAAATATTGGTTTTTCAAAAATAGGATGATCTGGATTTACTCGGAATGACATTCCCTACAAAACCCATTTCTCAAAATTTTCATAAAAAGATTAAAAAATCACGAACCTTCATTTTTTGTTGAGTTATAGCCGTATTTAGGAATTCACTCATGTTTGAATTTTCATGGGCCTTCGATCAACTTTGGTGACTACGATTTTGGATTGCACTGTAGTTGTCAATTCTGTAAGTGCATTTTCTATCGCCTTTGGTGAACCTTCATCTTTTGTTGAGTTATAGCCACATTTAGGATACTGCTCAAGTTTGAGTTTTTGTAGGTGATCAATCAATTTTGGTGACTACGCTTGTGGATTACACTATACTTGTGCATTCTACACGTGTATTTTCTATCGCCTTTTGCAAACCTTCAGTTTTTGTTGAGTTATAACCGTGTTATTAATTTTTCGCTACAAATCAATTGGTGGAGCTGGATTAAGGATTGTTATATCGTAAAGTGAAAATACAGTTATTTCTGCATTATACTTAAGTGTTGTTTGCACTTTGTTCTTTATTCATTAGGTGACAATTGTGCATTTAAATGAGGAAACAGAATTTCATAAGTTGCTATTCGATATTTTAGACTCAAATGGAGTTCAAAATTGAGCATACAGTAATAAAGCATTTCAGATTACTTTTATTTATTTCATGAAATAATTCATATTTACAGAGCTTCATTTGATTGTGAGAATTCAAATGATAATACAACATTGCATTGAGATGCATTTTCTTTTCGAAATGAAAAGCATAGGATTGAAATCAAATATTCACACAAGCCATGGATGTAACTGTTACAGTGCATTACTAGTATCACACTACATTATGGAAGATGCATTAAAAGAAGAAATCACATAAGTAACAACATAATCATCATTGCCTAATTGGTTGATGGTCGATGCTGAAGTGGTGCACCTTTTGTCTTCTCCAAGCTCTGTTGACATGTAGGAAGGAAGAGAGGGGTGTCAGAGGCTCCGACTATGAAGATACCTAGATATGAACCATCAACAATAGTGCAATCTGCTACTAATCATATATTGAAACAATCAAGTGAAGCGCAGAAACATAGGGTGAAAAGGAGAAACATCAACATCATCATGATATTTTTTTTTCATGCTAACTTTGTTTGTTTCCTTGTGCAGGTATAGAGAAAATCACGAAGCTGATTATCATTTGAAGACTAAGCATGTGGAGGAAAATGGGCTCCCACAAGGGTAGAGCTCGACATGCTGCCCCTTATTCATTACAAGTGGGATGAGATACAGGTTGTGATCATCATAGTCATCAAGAAAGGGAATGCAACTGAAAGAGTTAAGCAGAGTAATCCATCAAGCCATTAAACCAATTGTGCATTCATAACAATCATGTAAATGCTTTTTGAAAGCTACAGGTGAACAATGGGTTTAATCTACTCAATCATTTAACTGAGTACATTCATCTCACGCATTGCTGAATGGTTTAGGTTCTTTTGCTACAATGTTATTTGTTCATCATGTTCATAATGTCATGCAAGGTTCAATTCAACAGTGTTCTTTCCCTCAATCAAAGATAGTGAACAGGCATACATAATGCCTTAACGAAGAGAATTGTTTCAGATTCATGGAACAACTTTGTTAAATGGAGCATAAAAATGCATGAAGAGTGCCAAGTTGAAGACCAAGAATATGAAAGGACTGACAATGTATTCAAAATCAACGAAATAGTCAGTTCCAGTTTGGCTAAGAATGCAAATGCAGTTCATTAGGAATTACAATGTGAAAAGATTGCTTCCAGAATGAACAAGAAAATGACAAAGCAAAACATAAAGTGCTTCTGAAAGTGTTAACTGGTTGTAAGAGAGAATGCAGTCCATAGAACTACAATGTTTCAATTGAAATATCTGCATAAGTTCAAAAACATAATAAAAAAGCCAACCATCCTGAGGCTCTTCAAGGAAAATTAATAAGGAGTCAGCATCAAAGTGGTCTGAAAAGAATATAGATGCCACTATTTTATCAGGGTACATGTGGTCACTAAACAATGAGATCATAATTGTTCTCATTCTCTAATGTGAAATATGGGGATAGAAACAAGAGTTTGTTGTAGATTGAATACATGGACTTTCATCGAAAACAATGTTCAAGTGGGTTAGACACAATTTTTTGGGTGATGGTGGAGTAAAGTAGTCCAAGAATTCACTGCTTTAAAGTCTTCCTTTTTCATTTATCGTGTGTTTCAAATGGTGGTACAACAAGTAAAAGTTATTTCTAGAATAAGCAGAGTTTGCAGAATAACATTGTTTTGGACATCTATGGTGTTCTACCAGTGCAATGGTTTTGTCATTTAAGCTATACTTTCAAAAAATTCACAATTATTAAGCATGGTGTTCGAGGATTTATATACATAAAGTCATTTGCAGAACAAGCAACATGTATACATCAAACATGATATGAATGAAGGATTGAAGTGCATCCATAAAGAGCATAATTGTGAGTGCATAGGAGACCAAGGTAAACCACTCATCTACAGACTCAGTGAAAAGAATTATGTGTGCAAGGAAGGAACAACATGGTAATGGTGCTCAAAAGTGTAGAGAAGAGGAATAGGAAGGATTTTCAAGCAAATACAAATATATGGAGATCTAAAATTAAATGTAGTTCATAGTTTCAAGCTTTTAGCTCTCTGAATGAATACACATATGAGGGTTTCAACCAAGATATTAAATGCCCATATGTTGAAAATTTCAGAGTTTCTGAATGAAATAGAATGCCATGAAATGAATTTCAAGACAAATGCAATCTTCCTCTAGAATACTGAGTTTCCATGATTGTTTTTGCATTAGTACAAAATAGGTGAATTCCCTTTCATTTTTAGGTGATCCCACCTGGGAGTTCATATTTTGAGTTATAAAATGTCTTATTTTTAGAGCAGCCATCTTGGGGTTTTGAATTCAAAAGGAAGAAAGTTCAATTTCCAGCTTACCCATATGGGGTTTTCAACAGTAATACATTCAGAAATACATTTGCTTCATAAATAACAAATACCCATACACTGAAAATTGAAGAATTCAAATGCCAAATGGAGTCCAACTTTTACACAGTTATCAAAATATGCAGATTTCGTTTATTTCTCATACACTCACATTGGGGTTCTGAACAAAAAGTACGACTTTTACAATTTTCAGTCATCCATGAAGGGTTCTATAAAGAAAACACAGAGATTTCAAAAGGAAAGCAATAGTCATAGTGGGTCGAGCGAGCTCTAGAGGAGGTGATGTTTCTGCAAAATAACAAATGCCCATGTCTAGTTTTGCAACTGAAAGTGCAAAAATACCCATGTTGGGGTTTGTTTTAGAAGAACAAAGGAGATTGCTTCATTTTTACATGATACCCATATAAGAGTTTCTTGAAAATGTGAAAGAAGAAAGAAGTTCATGTTTTGGGTTGAGCCCAAAATCTTCAATATGCTCTTTCAATATATACATATGGCGCGGCCTGTGTAATGGCTAGAAAATTACAAATAAAAGTTGATAAGCTGAAGAAATATAAAGCTTTTATAAGCTTTCTATTTTGAAGAGAAATGCTATTAGGGTAGAATAATGAGATCTTACCAGTTTATGCCTATGTGGGAACAAATAAGCCACGACCAGAACATTCACAAAAGCTCCAAACTTAAAAGCTTTCATCATGGCGGCCAGAGAAAAAATAAGGAACCCCAAGCTCAAGCTCGAGCTCCCTCAAAATAAGGACATAAAGTAAAAAATGCATTAGAGGTTGTGCCAGCTACGTCCACAAGACCAAAAAACTCAGGAAGTAAAGCCATAAACAATAGCTCACCTTGTCTGTAGTGAAGGAGAGAAATCCAAGAATAAAGCTATCACATAGAGCTTCCAGACCAAGTTCATGCTTATACAAAGAGGCCAAGAAAATAAAGTCACAAGAATGTAAAGGAAATCAGAGACCAAGTATGTACAGGCCGCGGCCTTAATGGCCGTTTCTTGCCTTTTAAAAGAAGAGGAAAATCATTATGCCATTAAGAAGTTAGCTCATTATGAATTGCAGAGTAGAATTCGATCATTTGAAGACCAAAGTGCAGATTTTCAAGCATTTGCAAGCTACAGACTGAGTTCAGTCATGGCGGCGCCATCTTTGTAGAGACTAAAGTCTTCAGAGGCGATGATTACAAATGAAATGATTTTTAGGGTTTGACTTATTTTTGTCTCTTGCCCTAATTCAATTTTTGGTCTTCAACATCATTGCCCTAGGTCGAGCCTCTTGGAAATGGTCATAAGACTTCATAGGTTTTAGTGTTAATAATTTTAGGTTTTGATTAATACTTAAGGCTTTTGATTTAAGAGTCAATACTTATGCTTATACCTTGAGTGCTAGATGGAGTGATAATTGCCTTAGGTTTTTTTTAATTTATTTTTAAAGAAAGTCAATTAAAATATGAATGGTAAAATATTTTATGCCTAAGGGTGAAACGCTTGAAACTTAGGGTTTTTATTTAGAATTGATTTTAAAGAAATCAATTAAGGATATTGATGAGTAGAGATACTTTGTATATTTTTTATGATTTTTAAAGAAAAATCAAGCATTGTATTGGAGAAATAAGGTAGTTCTTTTTGCAAAAGATTTAGCAATCTTTAATTACAAAAATAGACCAAATTGTAAAATCTGCAATGATGTAAAGCAAAGATAAAGCAAATTGTTTTTATCTTTTTGCTATTTTTAGCAGATTGTTTTATTTTCTGCCTTGGGTCAGATTTGAGTTTCCTCTTGGAGAGATAATGCCTTATTTTCTTTTAAAGCAGATTTAGCCTATTTTTAGAGGCTTTTGAGTATGATCATGGAAAAAGAGAGCTTTTTCTACTTTTATGCAGTCTTTTGAGACAGTTTGAGGCCTTTTCCTTGAGCTTTTCTTGTGAGCTCGGATTAAGGTTTCTAGGGATTATATTTTGAATAAACTTAGTTTTCTTCTCTTCTTCTCAGTTCATAATACAGTTTCTTGCTCTTAGGATTCTTGAACTTGTAAACTCAGTTGTACTTAGTTCAAACAAATACACTCTTTCAGTTTTAATAAAGTAGCAGAATTCTCCTCATTTCTGTCTCAATTTTATAATAGAAAGTTGATGTCCTTGTGATTCAGATCATAATCCTTTTATGTCTTGCTGTTGTAAGTTGTGTTTCAGAATTGCATAGTTTCAGGCTGTTTGTTGTATTTTGTTTAGGAATCTTCATGCGAAATACTGGTGGAAGTATGTGCCAGTGAGCTTGTGAGATTTATTGTGATAGGAAAGTTGTTGTGGGTGTTAGTGTCTAAATCTCATAACTTCTAGTGAAATACTAGTTAGATTTAAGTTTTAATTTAAGTTCATCCTTCTAACTCTTTCCCTCAGAAATTTACTAAGAATAATATTCATCATTCGGAGAACCAGCTCACTATAGAGATTCCTTCTTCGTTTAGATCACCCACATCTGAAGAAGGTTTCCATGCTTCATTAGATTGTTGAATCTTGTATTCAGTAGGGTGCAAATCTAATTGATAACAAACTGCACTTAACAAACCACTCGTGTTTGAGTTTTTGTGGGAGATCAATCAACTTTAGTGACTACGCTTGTGGATTACAATGTAGTTGTGCATTCTATTCACGTCTTTTCTATCGCCTTTCGTGAACATTCACTCTTCATGTAGTTATAGCCTCATTTAGGAAACTGCTCATATTTGAGATTTTGTGGCCCATTGATTAAATTTGGTGACTACAATTGTGGATTGCACTATAGTTGTGAAATTTGTCCACGTATTTTCCATCGCCTTTCGCAAACCTTCATTTTTAGTTCAATTATAGCTACATTTAGGAAACCGCTCGTGTTTGAGTTTTTATGGGCCATCGATCAGCTTTAGTGACTACGATTGTGGATTGTACTATAGTTGTGCATTCCGTATGCATATTTTTAATTGCCTTTCAAGAAACTTGATTTTTGTTGACTTATAGCTGCATTTACGAAAACGCTCGTGTTTAACTTTTCAAGGGCCATCGATCAGCTTTGGTGACTATGACTGTGGATTACATTGTAGTTGTGCATTATATACGTGTATTTTCTATTGTCTTTCGCGAACCTTCATTTTTTGTTGAGTTATACCCATATTGAAGAAACTGTTCACGTTTGAGTTTTCCTCGTCAATCCACAACTACAGTGCAATCCACAATCGTAGTCACTAAAAGTTGATCGATAGCCCACAAAAACTCAAACATGAGCAATTTCTTCACCGCAGCTATAACTCAAAGAAAAATGAAGATTCATGAAAGGCGATAGAAAATTCGCATATAGAATTCACAACTAGGATGTAATCCACAATAGTAGTCACCAAAGTTGATCGATAACCCACAAAACTTCAAACACGAGCATTTTCCAAAATATGGCTATAACTCAACAAAAAATAAAGGAACTTGAAAGGTGATTAAAAATATGCATACAAAATGCACAACCACAGTACAATCCACAATCGTAGTCACCAAAGTTGATCGATGGCCCAAAAAAACTCAAACACGAACAATTTCCTAAATGTGGCTATAACTCAACAAAAAAAGAAGGTTCACGAAAGGTAAAAAGAAAATACCCTTACAAAAGGGACAACGATAGTGCAATCCACAATCGTAGTCACCAAAGTTTACCAATGGCCCTCAAAAACTCAAAAACATGAGCGGTTTCCTAAGTGCAGCTATAACTCAACGAAAAATGAAGGTTCACAAAAGGCGATAGAAAATACACGTATACAACGCACAACTACAATGTAATCCACAATTGTACTCACCAAATTTGATCGATGGCCCACAAAAATGCAAACAAGAGCAGTTTTGAAAGTGCGGGTATAACTTAAAGTTGATCGATGGCCCAGAAAAACTCAAATATGACCAGTTACCTAAATGTGGCTATAACTCAACAAAAAATGAAGCTTGCGAAAGACGATAGAAAATACGTGTACAGAATGGAAAACTACAGTGCATTCCATAATCGTAGTCACCAAAGTTGATCGATGGCCTACGAAAACTCAAACATGAGCAGTTTCCTAAGCACGGCTATAACTCAACAAAAAATGAAGGTTCACGAAAGGTGATACAAGTTATGCTTATATAATGCACAACTATAGTGCAATCCATAATCTTATTTATAAAAAATGATTGATGGGTGACAAAAACTCAAACATGAGCGATTTACTAAATGCGGCTATAACTCAAAAAAAAATGAGGCTTCATGAAAGGTGATAGAAAATATGTGTACAAAATGGACAACTATAGCATAATCCACAATCGTAGTCACCAATGTTGATCGATGGCCCTCGAAAAAAACAAACACAAGCGTTTCCATAAATGTGGCTATAACTCAACAAAAAATGAAGGTTCTTGAAAGAAGATTAAAAATATGGGTAAAAAATGCACAAATATAGTACAATTCACAATTGTAGTCACCAAAGTTGAATGATGTCCCACTAAATCTCAAACACGAGCAGTTTCCTCAATGCGGCTATAACTCAATGAAAAATGAAGGTGCCTAAAAGGTGATTGAAAATATGCATATAGAATGCACAACTACAGTGTAATCTATAAGCATAGTCACCAAAGTTGATCGATGGTCGATGAAAACTCAGACACGAGCAGTTTCCTAAATGTGGGTATAAATCAACAAAAAATGAAGGATCACGAAAGGCGATAGAAAATACACGTGCAAAATGGAAAACTACAGTGCAATACACAATCGTAGTCACCAAAGTTGATCGATGGCCCATGAAAACCCAAACACGAGCAGTGTTGCGGCTATAAATCAACAAACAATGAAGGTTCAGAACAGGCAATAGAAAATGCATGTACAAAGTGGACAACTACAGTACAATCCATAATCGTAATCACCAAAGTTGACCGATGACCCACGAAAACTCAAACACGAGCGGTTTCCTAAGTGCAGCTACAACTCAATGAAAAATTAAGGTTCATGAAAGGTGATGGAAATATGCATATAAAATACACAACTACAGTGTAATCCACAATCGTAGTCACCAAAATTGATTGATGGTGCACAAAAACTAAAACTCAAGCGGTTTCCTAAATGCAACTAAAACTAAACAAAAAATGAAGGTTCACGAAAGGCGATATAAAATACATGTACAAAATGACAAGTACAATGCAATCCACAATTGTATTCACCAAAGTTGATTGATGGCCCATGAAAACTTAAGCACTAGCGGTTTCATGAATGCAGCTATAACTCAAGAAAAAATGAAGGTTCGTGAAAGTGGATAGAAAATACACATACAAAATGGACAACTATAGTTCAATGCACAATCGTAATCACCAAAGTTGATTGATGGCCCACGAAATATTAAACACTAGCGTTATGCCTTAAGAAAAAATGAAGGTTCACAAAAGGCGATAGGAAATATGCGTACAAAATGAACTATAGTGCAATCCACATTCGCAGTCACCAAAGTTGATTGATGGTCCACGAAAAGTCAAATATGAGTGGTTTCTTAAATGCAGCTATAACTCAACAAAAAATGAAGGTTCGTGAAAGGCAATAGAAAATGTGCGTACAGAATGGACAACTACAATGCAATCCACAATCATAGTCACCAAAGTTGATCGATGGCGCACAAATAATCAAACACGAGCGTTTTATAAATGCAGCTATAACTCAACAAAAAATGAAGGTTCGTGAAAGGCGATTAAAAATATGAGTGAGAATGCATGACTATAGTATAATCCATTTAGGAAAATTCTCAAGTTTTTTTTTTCGTGGGCCATCGATCAAATTTGTTGACTTTGTTGTGGATTACACTGTAGTTGTGCATTCTTTGCACATATTTTCTATCGCCTTGTGCAAACCTTCATTTTATGTTGAGTTATAGCCACATTTAGGAAAACACTCGTGTTTGAGTTTTCGTGGGCCATCAATCAACTTTGGTTACTACGATTGTGGATTGCACTATAGCTGTGCATTATGAGTTCTAATTTTCTATTTCCTTTCGTGAACCTTCATTTTTTGTTGAGTTATAGCCGCATTTAGGAAACCACTCGTGTTTGAGTTTTTGTGGGTTGTCGATCAACTTTGGTGACTACGCTTATGGATTACACTATAGTTGTGCATTCTATACGCATATTTTCTATTGCCTTTTGCGAACCTTCATTTTTTGTTGAGTTATAGCTGCATTAAGGAAACCGCTCGTGTTTGAGTTTTTGTGGGCCATTAATCAACTTTGGTGACTACGATTGTGGATTGTATTGTCATTGTCCATATTGTACACATATTTTTAATCGCCTTCCATGGACATTCATTTTTTGTTGAGTTATAGCCACATTTAGGAAAATGCTCGTGTTTGAGTTTTTGTGTGCCATCGATCAACTTTCGTGACTACGATTTTGGATTACATTGTAGTTGTGCATTCTATATGCGTATTTTCTATCACCATTCGCAAACCTTCATTTCTATTGAATTATAGCCACACTAAGGAAACCGCTCGTGTTTGAGTTTTTGTGGGCCATCAATCAACTTTGGTGACTACGATTGTTGATTGCACTATAGTTATCCATTTTGTACATGCCTACTTTCTATCGTTTTTCACAAACCTTCATTTTTTGTTGAGTTATAGCTGCATTTAGGAAACTGTTCTAGTTTGAGTTTTCGTGGGCCATTGATCAGCTTTGGTGACAATACTTGTGGATTCACACTGTAGTTGTGCTTTCTATACGCATATTTTCTATCACCTTTCGTGAACCTTCATTTTTTCTTGACTTATAGCTGCATTTACGAAACCGCTAGAGTTTGAGTTTTTGTGGGCCATTGATCAGCTTTGGTGACTACGCTTGAGAATTACACTGTAGTTGTGCATTTTATACGTGTATTTTCTATCACATTTTGTGAACCTTCATTTTTTGTTAAGTTATAGCCGCATTTAGGAAACCGCTCGAGTTTGAGTTTTGGTGGGCCCTCGATCAACTTCGGTGACTACGCTTGTGGATTACACTATAGTTAAGCATTGTATATGCATATTTTCTATCATTTTCTGTTCAATTATAGCCGTTTTTACTAAAACGCTCGTGTTTGAGTTTTTGTGGGCTATTAATCAACTTTGGTGACTACGATTGTGGATTACACTGTACTTGTGCTTTCTATACGCGAATTTTCTATCGCCTTTCGTGAACCTTCATTTTTCGTTGAGTTATAGCGACACTTAGGAAATCGCTCGTGTTTGAGTTTTCATTTGCCATCGATCAACTTTGGTGACTACACTTGTGGATTACATTGTTGTTGTGCATTCTATACCTGTATATTCTATCGTCTTTTGCGAACCTTCATTTTTTCTTGAGTTATAGCCGCACATAGGAAACAACTCGTGTTTGATTTTTCTTTTAGGAAATCGCTCGAGTTTAAGTTTTTTGTGGGAAATCGATCAACTTTGCTGACTATGCTTGTGGATTACACTGTAGTTGTGCATTCTATGCACATATTTTCTATCGCCTTCTGCGAACCTTCATTTTTTGTTGAGTTTTAGCTGCATTTAGGAAATCGCTCATGTTTTAGTTTTTGTGGGCCATCAATCAACTTTGGTGACTATGATTGTGGACTGTAGGGTAGTTGTGCATTTTGTCCGCATATTTTGAATCACGTTTCATGAACTTTCATTTTTTGTGGAGTTATAGCCGCATTTAGGAAAACACTCATGTTTGAGTTTTTCGTGGGCCATTTATCAACTTTGGTAACTACGATTATGGATTACACTGTAGTTGTGTGTTTTCTATTGCTTTTCGCTATCCCTCATTTTTCATTGAGTTATAGCCGCACTTAAGAAATCGCGTCTTTGAATTTTCTTGGGCCATTGATCAACTTTGGTCACTACGATTGCAGATCGCATTGTAGTTGTCCATTCTGTAGTCGTATTTTCTTTCACCTTTCGTGAACCTTAATTTTTTGTTGAGTTATAGCCGCATTTAGAAAACTGCCCGTGTTTAAGTTTTCGTGGCCCATCAATCAACTTTGGTGACTACAATTGTGGATTGGCTGTAGTTGTGCATTCTATACGATTGTGGATTACACTTTAATTGTCCATTCTATAAGTGTATTGTCTATCACCTTTCATGAACCTTCATTTTTTTTTAGTTATACCCGCATTTAGGAAACCGCTAGTATTTGAGTTTTCATGGGCCATCGATCAAATTTGAGGACTACGATTGTGGATTACACTACAGTTGTTTATTCTATACACATATTTTCTACTGCCTTTCACGAACCGTCATTTTTTGTTGAGTTATACCTGCATTTAGGAAACCACTCCTGTTTGAGATTTTGTGGTCCATCAATCAACTTTGGTGACTACGATTGTGGATTGTGCTATAGTTGTGCATTCTATAAGAATATATTTAATCAACATTCACGAACCTTCATTTTTTGTTGAGTTATAACCGATTTAGAAAAATGCTCGTGTTTGAGTTTTCTTGGGCCATCAATCAACTTTGGTGACTACGATTGTTAATTGCACTATAGTTGTCAATTATTTACATGTATTTTCTATCACCTTTTGGAAACCTTCATTTTTTGTTGAGATATAACTACATTTAGGAAACCGCTCGAGTTTAAGTTTTCGTGGGCCATCGATCAACATTGGTTACTACGATTGTGGATTGTACTGTAGTTGTGCATTCTGTACACATATTTTTAATTGCTTTTAACAAACGTTCATTTTTTTTTTACTTATCGCCATATCAAGAAAACTGATTGTATTTGAGTTTTAGTGGGCCATTGATCAATTTTGGTGACTACGATTATGGATTCCACTATACTTGTCCAATCTGTATGAATATTTTCTAACACCTTTCGTGAACCTTTCTCTTTTGTTGAGTTATAGCCACATTTAGGAAACTGCTCGTGTTCGAGTTTTCGTGGGCCATCGATCAACTTTGGTAACTACAATTGTGGATTGCATAGTAGTTGTCCATTATGTATGCATATTTTCTATTTCCTTTCACGAACCTTCATTTTTTGTCGAGTTATATCCGCATTTAGTAAACTGCTCATGTTTCAGTTTTCATGGGCCATCGATCAACTTTGGTGACTACTTTTGTGGATTACAATGTAGTTGTACATTCTATATGTGTATTTTCTATTGCTTTTTCTGAACATTCCTTTTTTGTTGAGTTATTGCCACATTTAGGAAACTGCTCGTGTTTGAGTTTTTTTGGTCCATCAATCAACTTTGGTAAATACGATTGTGGATTGTACTATAGTTGTGCATTATGTACAAATATTTTTAATCGCCTTTTACGAACCTTCAATTTTTGTTGACTTATAGCCGCATTTAGGAAAACGTGTCTAAGTTTTTATGGGACATCGATCAACTTTGGTGACTACAATTGTGGATTACACTGTAGTTGTGTATTCTATATGCATATTTTCTATTGCTTTTCGTGAAACTTCACTTTTCGTTGAGTTATAGTTGCACTTAGGAAACCGCTAGTGTTTGAGTTTTCGTGGGCCATCGATCATCTTTGGTAACTACGAATTTGAATTGCACTGTAGTTGTCCATTCTGTACACATATTTTCTATCGCCTTTCGTGAAGCTTCATTTTTTGTTGAGTTATAGCCGCATTCAAGAAACCACTCATGTTTGAGTTTTGTTGGGCCATCGATCAACTTTGGTGACTACGATTGTGCATTGCACTGTAGTTGTGCATTAGAATAACTAATGTTCTATCGCCTTTCACGAACCTTCATTTTTTGTTGAGTGATAGCCGCATTTAGGAAACCGCTCGTGTTTGTGTTTTTGTGGGTCGTCGATCAACTTTGGTGACTACGATTGTGGATATCACCATAATTCTCTTTTTTATACGCATATTTTCTATCACCTTTTGTGAACCTTCATTATTTTTTGAGTTATGGCCGCATTCAGGAAACCGCTCAAGTTTAAGATTTTGCGGGCCATTGATCAACTTTGGTGAGTACGATTGTGGATTGCGCTGTAGTTGTCTATTTTGTATGCATATTTTCTATCGCCTTTCATGAACCTTCATTTTTTGTTGATTTATAGCCGCATTTACGAAACCGCTCGTGTTTGAGTTTTTGTAGACAATTGATTAACTTTTCTGACCATGATTGATGATTACACTGTATTTGTGCATTATATACTCATATTTTCTATCGCCATTCGTGAACCTTCAGTTTCTTTTGATTTATAGCTGCAATTAGGAAACCACTTGTGTTTGCGTTTTTGTGGGCAATCGATCAACTTTAGTAACTACTATTGTGGATTACATTGTAGTTGTGCATTGTATATGTGTATTTTCTATTTCTTTTCACGAACCTTTATTTTTTGATGAGTTATAGCACGATTGAGCAAACCATTCAATTTTGAGTTTTCTTGGGACACATTTATGAAACCGATCGTGTTTGAGTTTTTTTGGGCCATCGATAAACTTTGGTGACTACGATTGTGGATTACAATGTAGGTGTGCATTCTATACACGTATTTTCACCAACATGCAAGAACCCCTCAAAAATAGAATCTATGAAACAATTTTTTTTGGGAAAATCGAAAATATGGGTTTTATAGGTTCTCGTTTGCTCGAGAGATCCATATCGTCCGTTTTTTGAAAAAATAAGATGTTCTTGAAAAAGATTTTTTTTTGAAAGTAGAAGTAGTAGAGGTAATAGAGGCATACTGTTTGAATCTTTTTGTGAAAAATCTGAGAAATGAGTTTTGTAGAGAATGTTGTTTTGAGTAGAACTAGATCATCCTTTTTTCAAGAAACTAATTTTTCACCAACATGCAAGAACCCCTCAAAAATATTGATTTTATAGGCGTTCATGTGCTAAAGAGACCCAGGTCATCTATTTAAAAAAAAAATAGGTTGTGCTTGAAAAAGATAGTTTCTTTGAAAAGTGCAAGCAATAGAGGTAACAAAGCCAAATTTTTTGAATCTTTTTATGAAAAATATGAGAAATAGGTTTTATAGAGAATGTTGTTTTGAATAGACCCAGATCGTCCTTTTTTTGAAAAACTTATTTTTCACCAACATGCAAGAACTTCTCAAAAAATAGAATCTACGAAATAATATTTTTTGGGAAAATAAAAAATATGGGTTTTATAGGTACTCGTGTGTTAAAGAGACCCAGATCTTTCGTTCTTTGAAAGAATAAGTTGTTTTTGAGAAAGATATTTTTTGAAAGTAGAAGTAGTAGAGGTAACAGAGGCATTTTTTTGAATCTTTTTATGTAAAATCTAAGAAATGGGTTTTGGAGAGAATGTCGCTCTGAGTAGACCTAGATTGTCCTTTTTTTAATAACTAATTTTTCTCCAACATACAAGAACCCCTCAAAAATAGAATCTACGAAACAATTTTTTTTGGGAAAATAAAAAATATGGGTTTTATAGGTATTCATGTGCTGAAGAGATTTAGATAGTTTGTTTTTCGAAAAAATAAGTAGATTTTGAAAAAGATAGATGTTTTTGAAAAGTAGAATCAATAGAGGTAACAACGGCAAATTTTTTGAATCTTTGTATGAAAAATATGAGAAATGGTTGTTGTAGAGAATGTCATTCTGAGTAAATCCAGATCGTCATTTTCTCAAAAAACTAATTATTCACCAACATGCAAGAGCCCCTCAAAAATAGAATGCAACAAACAATTTTTTTTGGGAAAATTGAAATATGGGTTTTATAGCTGCTTCTGTGCTCAAGAGTCCCTAATCGTCCATTTTTTGACAAA